>NDXB01010578.1:87951-102097 GCA_002631895.1 Agapornis roseicollis
AAAAAAAAAAAAAAAAAAAAAAAAAGAAAGGAGAAAAGAAAACAAACCTCAAACAAGAGCTGGGAAGGATGTGCTGCCCCGGGCAGGTGGTTGGGCTTGGGAATGGGCATGGGTCTCCTCCTCTGGTGTGTGTGGTGGTGATGGGCTTGGCTGGCTGTAGGCAGGTGGTGAGAGATGAGGGCCAGCCGGACAATAAAAGCCCCATGAGAGCAATGGCTTTTGGTGGTCTCTTTTCTGCCAGTGTGGGTGGTCTCTTTTCTGTGCCAGCTCAGAGGGCAGCTCCCATACAGCTCAAATCCCTTCTCTCCTCCTGCATCCACCTCCCCTGGACCCCAAGTGCCGTCCCGAGAGGTGCTGTGCCCTGCACTCGTCTAGTGGTGGGTTCAGCAAGCAAAAAAATGGCTTTTCCAGCTGAAACACTGCCCCAGGGGTTGGGCACCTCTCAGCTGCCTGCACCTGGGGGGAGGTACAAGGAGGCAAGCAGAAAAGCTGCATCTCAAACATGCTGAAATGGGATATTTTTGCTTTTTCTAAACCAAACATTCAATTTTGAGGAGTCAGAATAAAATGCCTGATGCTGTTTACATTTCTCTTCCACATTTCCTTCTGGCTCTGCTCACTGAATTTGACCTAAATTGACAAATTATTTTAGTCTTCATCTTTCAGCCCATCATCATCTGTCCAAAACATTGAAGGACCAGTCAATTACAGCCCTGCTTTGCCACCCTGTTACCCAGGGATGGCTTTGTGGGGTTCTCTACTGGGAATAAATCTGCTGAGAAATCAAACGGTACCTTTGCCAACAAAAGTGAATTTGCAATAAATTTAGCCAACTGGAAAAGTTTCTTCATCCTTTCCCTTGGAGAAAACAAGAGGAAAAGGGCAGGTGATTTAAAAGGTATTAGCAGAAATTAATTAAATTGCTAAATTGTTCTGGAATACCTATGGAATTACATATTACATCTCTACTGGAGCCATTAAAATACATGCGATTAACATCACTGCAATTAACTCCTGAGTATCTAATAACATTCTGCCACTCTTTCAGGTAATTAATTTATGAGGAATTGAGTGTAGGAAACCCTGCAGCTGCTGGCAGCACGATGCTGTGCTCAGGGCTGGGACATGCGGCTCAGGCAGTGCTCAGCATCAGGCTGCACCCGCAGTGGTAATTTGTCCTGAGGATAAAATGAATTACCCAGGGGTTACTCTGACAGGTTGTTGTGTGTATTTTTGTTCTGTCTCAGCCTGATAGCTAGCTCTGCAGCCATGCCTTATGGTGGAACGTTCATATCCTTTGAGCCTGATCTGTTGCTAAGGTTGCTTGGAGGAATGTTTGGCTGTGCTCCCTGGATGGAGCCTGCATGGGAATAGTGCTTTATCCTTTTTGTGCTGTAATCTCCAAGCAGACTTAGGAGTCACCACAACCTTTTCCTGAGGCTGCAAGACCCTGCTTTTCACTGCTGACATGGTATTATTTTTTGTGGAGAGGGGTGCCCTTGGGGAATGGCTGCCCTGAGCCCCTGTGTTAGGAGCAGGAGTGGTAGCAGAAGTGATGGAGGCAATGCTCACCTGGAATGCGGTGCTCTGCATCATTCCCATAAAGGCACATGAGCTCACTGGTGCTTGAAGACCGCTCTGTGGCAAAGGGAGAGGAGAGGCTTTTCTTGTCTTCTGCTGTTCAACATCCCCCAGGGGCTCTGTCTGCATCATGTTTCTTACCCAGCAACACAACTCTTTCTTTTCAAAGCCGTCTCAGAAACAAGTGTTACGAGCTGGCCCCTGCATAGAAAGTGATGGAGGAAGGCTGGAAAGCAGGTTAGAGGAGTGCTAGCTGGGAAGGGCAGTGTGGCAGTGTCTGTTGAGCAGAGGGGAGAGCTAAAGCAGCAGCAAAGACCTCAGAGACATGGAAACAGCACAGCAATGGGAGCACTTCACCTGTTCCTTGCCCAGTGCTTGCTGAGGGCAATGCAAGCACTGCTGCCTCCTGCCCAAAATCTATACCTGCCCAGCAGAGACAAGACCTTTGGGAGCCATGGGACTTGCAGAGGGATGGCATGGTGGTGGTGGCTGTGCAGGGTGACTGTCTCTCAGCCTGGCAGTTTGTTAGGGGAAGGTGATATTTTGCCAGGGACAATGAGAACTAAAGGAAATAATTAAAACTAAACAGGCTGGAACCGAGCAATTTTTCAGCTTTCTGTCAAGAAGGTGTGTTGGTAAAAGAGCTCCTTTGTGAAACACGAAATCCTCCTGGCACTCTATAGACTCCCACCTGCTGAAGTGAAAGCAGCACAACAATAATGCAGAAGAAAGGACAAAAATTCCCAGCCCTCCAGTGATGACCCACATGGGCGGCATCCCTCACTAGCATTGGAAAACAGGCCACAGGCACAAGGAAGCCCATGTTCTTGGAGGAGAGAGTCTGGCAGTGCTTTGGGGGCCCAACTGATGCTGTCCTTTCAGTTACTGATCCGCTGGGAAGTGCTGAGGTGAATGCTCCTTCCAAGCCAAGACATAGCCCCTAAAGTAGCCAGATCCACTCTGTAAATTGCAGGGACACTGGAGCACTGGCACCCTATGGAGATGCAAAACCTTTCAGGCTGGTCCTGAAAGACAGCAAATTGTTCCAGTCCTGTACAGCCATGGATGATCTGCAATCACTTCCTAGCCTCAGAGATGACCTGGTCTGAATAAATCCACTTCCCAAGCATTGCAGAGCTCAAAAACGGGAGCTCACAAGTAAGTGGAGCAAAGCAAGCCATACCAGGCTGTTGCAAAGCATCAAGCCCAGAGAAATCCATCTGGGTCCTGTTCCTCTGCCAAACATTTGGATGAAGAGGCAGCAATAGGCTTGTGCTGCTGCATGCCTGATCCCAACTATGAGAAAAGTCCAGACCCAGCTCATGTGTCCCAACAGCCTCATGTTACCTGCGGTACCTGCACCCTTCTCACTGCCTTGGGCTGAATCACCAGCTATTTTACCCACTTGGGATCTCGTATTCAGCTTTCAGCAGCACAAGTGCCTTTCTGTTACACTGATCTGTGCACTGGTGTACTCCACAGACAAAGTCACCCGCAAGGGGAGAGGGGTGTGAGCTGTAGCTCTTCTTTTCCAGGTCCGTGGCAGCTCTCACAAGTCCTACTTGTCCTCTGATGGTCTCCTTTTGGCAGGTGAAAATGTATGATGCTGTAGCCCCTGTGCAAGGCTGGGGGGAGGGTGGCTGGCAGCAGGCACCAAGCTGGAAGTACCCTGCAGTCCTGCAGCCAGATTCTCCATGTGAGCACAGCACTGATGTCTTTGCAGGATTCGAAAGTGCTTGGGAGGATTTGGTAGAATAAAGACACCCAGCAGGACAATGTCGAGCAAGGATGGCCCTGTGGTCAGGTTGGCTCTCTGCAGTGAGAGACTTTGCAAACCACACCAAGAGCAGGGTGCCTGGGAACAGACTGCTCTCCAGCCCAGCATCTGCTCTTTTTTCCTGAGGTTTAATTCCACTCTCATGCTGGTACTTCCCAGAACACAAGCTCCCCCACAGCCCTGGGGTCTCTGCTGCTCACATGTTGGCTGGGCAGCAGCGAGCCCCAACTCCAACCAAACACATGCTGCTGCTTTGGAGGTACCTGAGACCACCTTCTGCAGTAACCCCAGGAAGGTGAGGGGGGCAGAAGCAGCTTGAGCTGCAGGGAAAGTATGGAAGGGTGCAGGGAGATGCTGTCCCACAGGCAGTGAGGCAGCAGGCTGCGTTGCCTCCAAACCTGCACCACTCTGGTTTCCTCCTCAAGCTCTCTGTGTGCTTGCATGCACAGCCTTGCTGTAGCAGACACCACACTGTATGGCGGGAGGGATCAAAGCTGTCAGATTGTATTTAACTGGGCAGGATGAAAAGGTTTTCCATTCCCTCATCAACAAAACCCATATGCCCTCCCTCTGCAGTCCCACGCATCCTGGTTCCACGCAGGGCAGCCCCATGCACTGTCACCTCACACCATATGCAAATAAGTAATTTTATGCTTTCTTTTATTCAATCCAGGTTAATTTGTTGAGCAGAGGGAGACTGAATGCTTGTGCCAGGAACTCTTCCTCCTGCCTGCCCCAGATTCAATGCACTTCTTTAGCTCAGGTCAATACTGCAATAAGGAACAAAGAGCAGGTGTCCAGAGCACCCTGACAGCAGCTCCTGTTCTCCTAAATTTCTCTTGCCCAGGCTCTGTGGCAAAAGTTTGAGTTTCTCATTAATTTAATCCTAACTTTGTATTCCCTGGATTTGTAAATGGCATCTGTGTTTTAGGTCTGGCGTCCTTGAAGGATAGTATCTATTTAAGTTACTGAGTCAAGCTTGCTCATTTAATTTCACCTTAATAAAGATTTTATGTGGTTTTGACATGTTCAGTGTCTCAACGGTATTGACACAGCTGCCTGAAGAAGTATTACGACCATAATGGTCAGCATTAAAAAGACCCTGGCAAGGTATATTGATTGCCCTCTTTTACAGCTATTTGAAGACAAAGACAAGATAGGGAGGAGTGAGTACTGTAGTTTGGTTTTATGTGAACTTCCCTGATGCTACAGCATTTCATCTGCTCAAAAAGCGTATCTCTGCAAGTTCTTCATTGTGATGTGAAGAAGCTGTGGTCCTGTTGCTGGGATGATGTCAGGAGGGGAATTTTGAAGGAAAAATGCTGCAGATAACAGAAAAGCCACCTTCAAAGAAGGGGCATTGAAGTGTAAATAAATAAAAAAGTGAAGAAGATGCCCAGGTCCTTCCCACTGGTGTATTCCAGAGGAAAAGCCTAAGGGCTGACTGTGGCTTACTGAAAACACACTACAACATGTTGAGGAAAATGGTAAACCATCTTCCAAAATTTGTCCTTAGAGCTGTGGGTTTCCCCAGTGACCCTTCCCAGCCAATGTACCCCAGCATCTGTGTGAAAATGTAGGTGCGTTATGGGCATGGTATGCTAAGTGGAACAGAGATAAAAATTAGTAGAATGATCCATTAGCAGGTGTACAAATATAGGAGAGGAGCATAATTAGTGCCTTGTGGCATACAAAGATACACCCCACAGGCCCCTGTGCAGCCACCTACTCAGTTGGTAATGGGAGGATTATTTTAAAACACAGTTTACTGATTGCAAACCATTTCCTCCAATCCAAGCAATGGTGACTTCTGTTCAAAGGCACCATGCACCAAAGAAGAAAACCAGCTGCAGCAAACCAGCAGCATCTCTAACTGCACAGCCACGCATTGTTCTTCTGGGCGATGCTGGTGCAGGCTCTGCCCTCACACCAGCCCAGTGTGCAGGTGCAGGGGCTGGGCTCCTGCTTGGCTTTCAGGTAGGGCAGGGGGAAGGACAGTGTCCGAAGAAGCAAGTCAACCAAACACATGTAATGAGGAGACTGGCACAGACTGAGGTCCAAGGAAGGACCTTCCTTCTTTACCCTTAAAGAATAATGTGGCAGAAGAGATATTACTATGACACCAAATTAACATTTCAGGTCATAAGGTGAGCAGACATAAAGCCTGCAGGGTGCAACAGCCACAGACCCATTTCCTAGTGCCTTTACACTGCCATAGCTGATGATCACTCTTGCCTTTGTCTCCAGGGCTCCCTCAGTTCTCCAATCTTCTATGAAATAACTACCCATCACTTGCAGGAGCCCTTGGGTTGGGATAAGAAGCAGAGTGTGATGCCTTGAGCATGCCAGGCACATCCTCTCATACCCTGAGTGGGCCATGCCAGAAGGCATCTAATAACGAGTATCTCAGCTCCCAGGGCTTTGCACATGAAGCCTGCTCTGCCCAGCAGAATAAATACCTTGAGCAGAAAAAGACACTGTTTCCCTTTTTTGCACTAGTGCCAGGGAGAACTTAGTATTCAAAAACTGTTTTCAGATGTTTTACTTCACAGCTGGGGAATGAACTCGGAGAACTCAATAAACCTCTTTGTAAGAAATTATCTCTCATTAATCTCTATGGTGAGGCTGGCACCTGGAATAGCATAAATCTTTACCTGCACATACTAGGAGACAGGGGAATGGGCCATAGGCAATAAGCATGCTATACTGGGAGAATCCCAAGCGCCAAATAAAGAATAAATCCTTGTAAAATTTTCCTGCTGATCTCCTGGGAAGAGGAGATCAGGACTTGGAGAAGACAGATCCTTGGTGGGAAGGGCATTCAGCAGGAGATAGGGTAGCACAAGGGCCTTGAGCAGTTTGCACATGTTTTTGGTGAAAACTCTTCTCCATCAGACATTTCAGGAAATGTCCAAAGGTTTTAAATGGTGCTGACTGCTCAGAAGTAAATCATTCCACAAGGACTGCCAGCTTGCAGCTCCCTGCCTCATTGTGAATGGATACTTTGGAAACCACGTGCTTTCGTCCTTGTCCTTACCCTCAGCAATAAGCTGAGCATGCCATGCACCTTCAGTGTGGACAATCACACTCCTACAAGTCTCACAGTTACCAAACTCATCTCCCCACAGCAGGACATCTCTGAAAAATGATACATTTGGAAAGGAGAAAGATGATATGAGCACGCCTTGAACAGCTTGCCGTAGAAATAGCATCCAGAGTTTTCTCCCTCATAGGAAATTCTGAAGTTTATTTCAGTGCCCTTTGCTTTAGTGCAACAGATGGCAGGGAGACGTGATGGTCCAGAATATTAATGCTTCCCTCCAGGATCCATGTCCTCAGAGCAATTGGCGTCTCCATGCTCTTGCAGAGCATCATGCAGCTTCATCTTCTGACTAAGGGCCATGCTCTTCCCACATCAGTTAGGAATTAAAATGTGTGGCTCTGTCCACAGTGGCCCCCTCAGGGATGGGATATTTTGCATTAGGAAAGCTGCAGGGAAAAACCTGGGTCTGGGAGGCAAGGATGTGTTTATGGCAGAGGTATCAGCCACTTTGCACAAATGGGAAACAAATGGAAAACTAAAATTGCAGAGAAGCAAATCTATTCTGCAATTATAACCACTACATTGTGCTGGAAAGAGTAGTAAGCCTGTATTTTAAGAGTTGTCTTTTATTGATACCTAATGTCCCATTACCAGTATCCAATGAGAAGCAATTAAGCATTTGCTTAGGTAAAATGTATGTCTTCAAGTGATAACTGGGCAAAGAATCTTCCACCATAATGTCAATATATGATTTTGTGTTATGGAAAAAAGCGTGTCATAAAAATCTCTCTGCTCCTGTATAATGGCTACCCTTTCCCTGTTCCCAGCATGTCACAGTGGCTCTCTGCATGCTAGAGCTATGGAGCCTGTGGCTCAACTTCCCAGCTCACTGGAAATCCAGAGCTGAACACAGCCTACCATGGTCCCTCAGACTTCAGCTGACAGCTGTGGCAAAGGACTCTAAGCCATTCAGAAAGAATAAAACTATACAGCTCCAAAGTTTAATAATATGAGCCCAAGCAATCACATAGATAAATTTAATGGTGACCATCTAGAGACCTGCTGGCTGGACTGTAATATTTGACAAGGTTGCTGAATAATAAGCCAGTCTTTCTCAGACCCAGGGAGGCCTATGGAGTTGTTGTTGTATTAATTTTTATTAAAAATAGAAAATTACATCCATACTAGTATGTGCAAAGAACATGAGTGCTGCAGGATTCGGGATTTAAAAGTGCTCATAGCAGCTGTGTCTGGGACATCCTAACACAGGCACTATAAAGGCTCTTTGATTTTTGATTCAACGTGAGTAACCCTTAAGGTTCAGGGCACACGGACTTACAAAGGAAGAAATATGCTTTAATATCTGGCTCTGTTCTTCTTCCATGGGTTCATGTTGATGCTGGAAAGGTTGCATATGCCTGCAGTAAGTTAATATCTGGAGCCTTGTGGAGGGATCAGTGGCAGTGCCAGGAATGTCCTGGCTGCAGCAGGCCTCCTTTCTTACAAGCCCAACCTTTCCAAAGCACCCTGCACATTTGCTTTCTTCAGGATCAAGCTTACAATAAGTTTCTGTTTCTTTCTTTTTCCCAAATGTCCCACTGCAAACCACTCAATGTCCCATATCAGACTTCCAGTCTGTCCCTGGAAGAAATCCTGCCCTTGTTCTGCTTAAGACTTGCTATGGTGCCATTTAATCATTCATTTACTAGGCTGAGCAGCTTGCCATATACATCTCCATCACCCTTAGCCTTTACAGGTCATGTCACCAGTAGCACAATGACCCCAGGCAGGGTGAGCTGCACCTAGCACAGTTCTCAGAAGCAGTGCAGCAAGCTTGACATTTAATCTGCTGCAGCACCAAGTGGGATTTAGCAAAGGATCTACCTGCAATTGTCAGTGCCTGAAGGACTTTTAAATATGTCCTTTAACTGGTTCCTGAAGGACTTGTACTATTTTAATAAGCATCTCAGGAAAGAAAATCTCTCTGTGGAGCATCAGCTTTGAGAACCAAAAGCAATCTCAACAAAACACAGTATCAAGTTTGATTGACAAGGCCAATACCCATAAACCATGCTGATTGACATTAATTAGTCTGCCAGCCTTTAATTGCTTCTGATCATGTCCTACATCACTCTGATTAAAAATTAGTCCTATGCAAAAAACAAAAATCAGTGCAGCAGGGGGTGTGTGAGATGTGAAGAGGGGCCTGGGATTTCACGCTCAATGCCTTCGCTCACAGAGCATGGACAGATCAGATCAGGGTCAGGCAGCAGGGAAGAAGCCTTTCAGCTGAACAGTTGTAACAAATCTTTCCTGCTTAAGGTGTTTTTCCTTTAGAGGAACCCAAATCTCAGGAGAAGGGAGTGACTAGCCAAGCAGGTGAGGCCATGCCAGCAGCCAGAGCTGCAGCATTATGGGGTAGCAGGAGCAGGGATGCTGGCAGGATCCAGCTGAGAATCCAATGGGATGCAGACAAGGCTGCCCCCTGTTCCCTGTGTCACCTACAGCAGTGCATCATCACAACCCCTGCTTTGAGGCTGGGCTTGTTTTTCTTGCTGCAGAAACGTGGTAATACACTTAGCAGAGAAGCCTTCCTTTCTCCCAGGTCCCATCAAACCCTTGCAGCAGCCCATGTCCCTGCGGTTACCCCCGTGCCATGCCCAACCCAGCAAATGCACATGCACATCCAACCCACCATGCCACATTCTGACCTTCAGAGGTGCTGATGGGCTGAGGAGCATCTGACAAGGCACAGGGGAGGCTGATTATTGCTCCCCGTGTCACAGAGGGTGTGAGCCATAGGGCTAGGGTCAGCACACCTGGGCTCAGTATAACAGCCAGCTTTCTGAGCTGGAGCCACCTGAGATGTGCTCCAGCCCAGGGCAGTATGGGTGTACCTGGAGCCTGCAACCTCCTGCCAAGCTTACCACTTTTAACATAGGCAGGACAGAGTCAGTTTTCTCTCTTTCCATCTCTTCTTCCTTTGCATATGATTGCAGTTGTGAATACATCATACACTGCACCCTCCCTGCTACTCACTGAGTGTGCAGTCTGAGGGGGTATGCAGGCTGCTGCCCCTGCTTTTCTTTCCCACCACTGCTCACATCAGCACCCAGCATTTTGGGAATGTGGTGGCTGTGGGACCAAGGGAGTGCCTCCTCTGTCCAACTTCTCTAACTGCCCTCAGATAACTTTCAGGAAGCCTGTTTTCCATGTGCTGCAGAGGCACATTGCAGCAGGGCAGCTTCCTGCAGGGCTGGGGACAAGAGGGGGTTTGTTCTTGGGAACAGCCCCAGCACGGGGCAAACACTGTTCCATTCAGCATCCACATGCAGGCTGTGCAGCTTAGCAGAAGAGTCCTTCCTTTTCTCTCTCCTTCCCTTCTCTGTCATTCTTGGCTCTGCCCAGCCCAGCTGCAGCAAGGGGGCTGGTGAGCAGTGGGGAGATGAAGGGCAAAGCTGAAGCACAGCCTTGGCCAGAAAGAGGAGATTAAAAGTCTCGGTGAGTCTCTGGGGAGAACAACTCATCAACTCTTTGTGAAGCAAGGACATCTGGACATTCCTAACCTCTTCCCTTCCCTTCTTTTGATGCCTACAAACCAGAGCTGAAGAGCTACATGAAATACGCAGTTCCCATGGCAGCCAGCAGCAGCTCCCAGACCAATAAAAGCCAGGATATGATCACACTCTATTAGTTTGATAATATCATTTATAGTTGACTTGAAGCTGCGTCCCATCTAATTAAAAAGAAGCTGCTTGCAGAAAGCTCAAGAGCAGAAAAAGGCAGAGAGGATCCTTGCCCTGAGCCCCATGCCTGCATGGCTGTCTTGTCGGTGAATGGCTTTTTATTTCCTGTTTCACATTGGAGCTAATTTCATCCATCACCAGAACTAATGTGATTCATGCCCCCAGCAAGAGACCAATGCAATGAAAAAACACCAATAAGGAGGGGAAAGCACAGTTCTTCAGAGATAGTGTCATCTGGAACTCCTTTTTTCCTTAATTACACTGTTCTGTCTCCTGGGTTTTTCAGGGGCTCATGTTTCTGCAAAGCCAGGGTAAGCAGGCAGTGGAAACACACAGTCCAGCCCCAATCCTCCTGCTTCCTCGTAGCAAGCAGGCAAGAGGAGAGAAGCAGGGACAACACAGGGCAGACTCAAGAGCCATGGTTGGAAGTGTTCAGGCTGGAGGTGTAGGAGAGGGCAGGTATTTCTCAGATACGTGTCTTCTTGACAAACTACCAATTTCTGTGAAAAACAAAATGCTGCATTTTTGCTCACAGCCAGATCATCAGAGTTTCCCAGATTGTCCCCAGATTAGGTGAGTAAAGGGAGCAGTTGTGTACACAAAGGCATAAGACCTGACCAGATCCTATTTTCTACCTGGGCAGCTGTGTTCCCAAGGCAGCTCTCAGCGCTGGAACAATCTGGATGCTGAATTAGCTCCAGGAGTCATGCAAGTGCAAGCTGATGGATTGCTGCAGGGCTATGATGCTCAGATACTGGATGAGGCCATGGGCTGGTGAACAGCCTCCCACTCCCCCAGGCTGTGGTGGGTCTCCTCTTGTGTCAAGGAACAAACCACACCTGGGAGCTGTCTGGAGCCCACCTTAGCTGAACAGATGATGATCCTGCGTTCTGCAGCAGAGTTCTGCAAAGATTTGCCACATGAAGCAATACAGCACGATTCATGCCAGCATGAACCAATTTTTCTCTACTAAGCAAGTCATTCTGGGCAGGAGCATTGCTTCTTTCACAGGCAACTAATTGCCAGAGCTGGAGACACGCTGGAAAACAGTTGGAGGATATAGGTCACACTGATAAAGAAAATGCAGATAGATGGGTCCCTGGCATCTCACAGCCTAATGGAGCTACTGCAGCTGTAGTGACCACTGCCTTGCCTTCCTTGTGAGGGGAAGGAGGAATGGTGAGCTCTAGAGCCTGCTTGGGTCCTTGGGTCTGTCACCAGCACTGTGGGGTGTTTGCGTAACTGTGGGCATCACAAGGATTGTCAAAGACACGCAGGCTCCTGAAATACTTTCAAAAGATGCGTCCCTGTGCAAAGGCATTCAGAGAGCTACCCGTTTGGAGGATCCTGGAGCTGCTGCCGCAGCAGCAGCATCCCCAAGGATCTCCTGACAGTGTAGAAGCATCAAGGAGCTTCTCTCCTTGCTCCCACCAACCAGCTGGCCGGAAAATCCCCCTGGTCCTGCTACAGCCAGCAGCATTTCCAGCACAAGCTGCTTTCTCAACCTAATCCGGAGGGCTGGGGAAAGTACTAGCAGCATTGATTACAGCTTTTCAAGATCAAGGGGATATGAACTGTTGCCCCCCTTAAAGACTTGTTAACCTTTCTAAGGTTAACTGTTTCCTTCCTTAAAGACTTGTTAACACTCTCCAAGGAGAAAGCCCTGCTGGATGCTGAGTGCAGAGCATGGCCAGAGGGCAGCTTCCACAGCCCTCAGAAGCACACAGAGAGGGGTTTTTACACTGGGGGGAAACAGCAAAAGCCCTCATTTAGTAGCAACCCTGTGTAGGGACCCATGCAGGCCACAACCCCTGCAAAGCGGGCACAAGCTCTTTCTTGCTCACCCTCAGGCTGGCCCCAGGGATGGTGGGAATTTTCTCTAAGCAGGTCTTTCCCCATGTAATTTAGGGAGTGCGGCATCCTATTGTCTTTCCTTCAAGGTGATTACTAGCATCTTGTGCATCATCACCCAGCTGCTCCTGCTGCACCTGGGCTTACAGGTGTGATTTTCTGGGTCATCAAAGCATGCAGGGCTGGCCAGCAGTCCTCATTCAGAGAGTGGAGACCTGCTTGCCTTTCAGAGCGTGATAATAGAGCTGTGAAATTTCAGCTGCTTTATTCTGCAGGCAGCCTTCAGCACACTGGTGTTCTTAGAGAGATTGCCAAGTTGTCTGTTCGCACACCACATTAGCTGCGCTCATTGCAGGCTCACACCTCTCATTGTGAATACAAACATCTCCCTGACGGATGCAGGGTCTGCCCATCAAAGGTCCAGCTGCAAGCCTGGGGTGCCAAGACTCCAGCCTTCACAACATGCCTTTTTTCTGGATGCTGAATTGTAATCTTGCCTGCTTTACATCTACCTGAAATTCACAACTCGATGTGCATCTCCCTGTCAGAAGAATGCTGCTGACAGCCTTTGACTTGTTCTTTGCCAGGGAGCTTGGGAACCAGCCCCCAGCAGTGCTGCACAGTCATTGGCATCAGGACACTTGGTATGGGGACCTTCCCTGCTACCTGGGCTGGAGCTTCACCCCTTAAACTCATAACATTGCATTGAACAACTTAATTGAACATTTCATCTAATCCATGTATATACTAGGATCCAGGGCCACCTTTCCACTTCATTTGAGGCCATCCCCAGACTTCATCTTACATTTTCCAAATGCAGCCATTTATTCCCTCTACAAACACCCGCTTCCCAGGCTTTCAGTACCATGTTGCTGCTCTCCTGCCCAGGAAGCAGAAACCTGAACAGAGCCACATTTCCTCCCAGGAAAGCCATCTCTGGCTGGCTAAGCTGTCTGTGAGTCACATCTCGGACAGGCTGCAATTAGTGAGTACGATGCTTTCTCTAAGCCCTCTGCTTTTGCAGCCGCCTCTGTTAGCTTCACCCTGACACTTTTAGGGGACATGCTGAGATCCTGATCATTCCAGGGAGCAGGTTACAAACCCTGAGATTTATTTCACCTCTGTCCTTGTGTGTTCCTTTCCTTGGAGCCTGGTGTCAGCTCTGCCGATGGGGTATGGACCACAGGCAGAGTTTTGAAGCTTGGGGCTGGTCTCTCCTGCTGCATCCTCCTGTCAGGTGCTGACATGGGGAGTACAGTCAATAATCGGAGCCAATGAGCTGTTTAAAACAAGACTCTATCTCCTTGTTAGCACACACCACCAGGATGCAGGAAAATTAAGCAAACTCATGAAGCAGAAGCCAAATAATCTCAAAATGGGTTTTCTTTTCCAGAGCCTAAGAGGTGTCAGTCACTTTTCAAATTAGTTTCCCTAGCTGGGGATGATGAAGGAAGGCATCTGGGCTAAAGGTGCTTTCTGCTGCCATCATGCAGAGTGTCTGTGTGACAGCATCTCCACCTGACAGGCCTGAAGAATCAGATCATTTCTCTGTAAAAGCCACTTTTACAGCAGTGTCCCCAGGAGCTGAGGGTGACAGGCTGGGAAGGAGTGAGCAGCCATAGCAGGACAATTGCCAGTGATGAGCAGAGCAGCTTGCAAAGCATGTGAGAGCATCCTGGCTGGTTCAATGGAAGATTAATTCCAGTCCACAGGTTTTAATTGAAAATGAATCTTGTCAAATCCTGTGTATTGGGTTTCTTTTTCCATGTAGTTACAAGCTTGACTGATAAAAGTAAATGTGTTGACATTACACATAGGCACCTGCCATGGTATCACCCATCAGACTGATTAATACACACACAAGGTATAGATGTGTGCAGTTTATAGACTGAAAATTGGCCCACAGGTAGATCTCAAATGGAAAGGCATTACCTGATGGTGGCAATTCTGGTGGCACCCCATAGATACCATTCTTCTGTTGTATTTTTTTCTCTTTGAGAAGGTTCAAAGTGAGCAGGAACATGATTCAAAATAATAAACAGGCAGGGCCAAGAGCTGCTTAGTGAGGAGCCACATTTATTCCTCTGTGTCCCCCCTCCCCCCCCCCCCCCCCCCCCCCCCCCCACCCCCCCCTTCCCCCCCCCCCCC
>NDXB01010578.1:111760-129814 GCA_002631895.1 Agapornis roseicollis
TTTTTTCTCCAACCTATTGCAAATTTACCAGGCAATTAGAAAGTGATATGTAATAATAATAACAGCAATAACAATAATGACTGTAATAGGCCATGTCTGTGGGAGGATGCTGAAAGAAAGGAGATGAGTGGGGAATTCCTGCTTGGATGTAGCCGTTTGCAGAACAGCCTCAGCGCATGCTATTTGTCAAGCCATGGGAGTCAGATTATTTGTAAGCCCTTTAACATGTGAAAGGGGGGCATAACAGCAGGACTCTTTCTCTGCAAGCAGGCCCTTCCTGCAGCTTCAAAACCCTCCCCAGTGCAGCAACTGACTTTAGCAAACATCTTCCTTTGCCTAGCAGACACCTGTGCTTCGCATTAAGAGTTTCTTCTGTAGTGCTGTGAGGACAATCACTCCAACCCTTCTGAGGATTTCTCATTAAGATAATATTATCAGGATGGTACATTTAAATCAGCTGAACCATAGTTGACTCACATGCGAATAGCCCTTAATGAGAAGCAGAACCCATTTGTCACATGGAAATTTTACAGGGAAATAGAGAATGGATTTTTCCAGGCCTCAGACCTGGCATTACGTGCTCCCCAGGCCATTTGGATGGTAAGAGAACTCACTTGGGTCTGAGATCCCACAGTACAAATGTATGGCAATTTCTTTACCTATTGAAAGTAAGGGAGGGAGAATGGCTGTTTTCACAGATGCATTTCATAGCAATGGGATGCATTGCTCCAGTATGCAGTTGCTTCTATTGTTGCTTTTTATTGGTGATTATAGATTTGTGGTTACAGTAACTCTCTTGATGGGAAATAAACATCAGCTACATGCAACTACATGACAGCAGTGGTATTTTGCCCCATCAGACAACTGCTGTATGTCCAGATTGCTACAGTGATAAAGCAAAAGGAAAATCTCATGCATTCCCAGTATTGCTTCCAATGGTCTCCTGGGAGCAACATATCCTTCCCCATCCAACCTCAGTCAAGCATCATGTCAGGAATTTGTGACCAGGAATTGCCACAATCCTCTGCTCAAAGTCGGGACACAGGAGGCAGGAAAGTACCCAAGAGGCAGGGCCTGTTGCCACTGCTTCCTTGCAGTGCCTGATGCCAGCTGAAGGACTCGGCAACATCTCCAGCAGAGCAGACGGGCTGTGCAGGCACTGACGAGTGATGTTAAGTAATAGTGAATTGTGTCTTTCCTTGACTTGGCTTGCTGAACCCATCAGTGCTTTGCAAAGGAGAGGGTGTTTGATTTGATCAAAGTGATTCAGGAACTCAGTCGTCTCCTTCATGCACTGATCCAGCTACATGCACTGCAAGCCCAGAGCATTTGTTCTGTGGTGGATGACCCTGTGGTCAGTGACCAGCTCTCTGTCATCTCAGGAGATGGATTTGTGCCTCATAAACAGGCCCACGGGCATGCCAGTCTGCAGACACACCACAGAGCAAGGCAATCATCCCCCTGGACTACTTTAGAAAAACTGAGGCCAGAACATGGTGGGGAGTTATTACCCCCCTCTGCTTGGTGCTGGCAAGACTGCATCTGATACAGAGCCCTGTTTGGGTCTCCACCCTCAGTTCAGGAGAGACACAGAGGAACAAAAGGCTACTAAGATGGTCAGGGGCAGATATAGCACTGATAATAGTCCTACCCCTAACCAGGGACTGGACTAGGGACCAAACTGCAACCTTTGGTGGTTCTGTGGTTCAACATGCAGAGCCTTTTCTGAAAGGAAATTGCTGTGACATCTTTGGGGAAACAAGCATGTCACTTCTTGGCATGCTGCAAAACCAAGCTGAAGATACTGAACCCCTGTGAACCATAGTCTGAATTTCAGCCCTGCCAAACAGACTCAGACACATTTGAATGGCAAGAGAAATGTCCTGGGGTGATGTCAGATCCTGAGAAATGCAGAGCAACTACAGCAACACACAACTAGGCAAGCCTGCAGCTTAGGAGAGTAGCTGTGCTTCTCTTTTCAAGTCTTCAAGTTTGTACCGCCTGTGTCTCAGGAGCTATTCCCCCTCTTCTTCCCCACTGTGTGGACCAGCAGTGTGGATCCCACTTGCTGTCACAGTTGTAAATCACTCCTGACAAATTTAACAATGACTCAAAGGCAGCAAAGAAACAGCAAACAGCAAAGAACGAACGTTGTTCCTGCCAAAAATCAGTGCATGGCTCTGTGCCTCCTCCCACAGACACCTGAGCCTTGTGCCGTGGGGCTGGGGAGACATGCCGGCCACAGCTGGAAAGGTCACTCACCCTCATTGGAGATAAAAGGCCAAACCACAGCTGACATTTAACTGAAACTCCCCTTGCCATGTGTGCTACAACAGGAATGGGAGCCTGCTCCAGCAGGCTTGTGCCAGGAAAGGCAAGAGGAGCCTCAGCACCTCAGCAGGTCAGCTCGCCTCTGCAGCTGATGCTGGAGGATGGAAGTGCTGCCATCGCCAGGAGCTAAAGACCACAGGCAGCACAGCTCCTGGTTGAACCTCCCCTTCAAGCTGCAACTCCTTCACAGTCTTGGGTTGTGCCCTTGATGCCTCCAGCTGGCTGGGGCTTTTAACCAGGCACAATCACATGTATTCTACAGAAGAACCTATCTCCCATTTCATGTGGCCAACAAAGCAAGGGGCTGGATTTTCCTCTAGAAAAGAGGCTGGAAGTGAAGCCACAGCTCACTGTGCAGGCAGCTGATTCTCCTGTGGGCCTGAAGGCCACTTACCTCTTAAATAAAGCCGTGGAGCATGGTCAAGAGCCCAACCCTGAAGTCTGACAGCCAGGGTAGCCCATGTCTTTTGTTCCCTACTCAGGTTCTCACCAGTGCATTCAGAGAGCACAGTGAGCACCCAAGGGTGGGTCCTGGAGCCCAGAACCGTGTGGGTCTGTGACATCCCCCTCCAGCAGCACCAATGCCTGGCTCTAATTGCCTGTGTCCTGCAGCCACCCTGGCCCTAGTGCAGGGGTTTTTGGAAAGTGCATGAGGCTGTGGAGGGCTACTGTCATCAATATGTCTCTCCTTGATTTGTGTCTCAGCCTTTCTGCTCTCCAGGCTCCTGGGGTTTGTGTGCTCCCAACACGACCATGTCAGCCAAAGAGGCAGGCAGGGGTGGGAGAAGCCTCTTGGGCTGCTTGCATTGATGGCAGGAGGTATGATGGAGTGAATATCAAACTGTCATCTCCATCATCTTGTGGCCAAGGTAACGGTGGGAAGTGGGTTTGCCTTGTTGAATCCCTCTTCAGATGAAAAATAGCTAGCATCAAGCTACTCTTGTTCACAGATTCCTCCTGTTCAGTTTCTAATATAATGATCCAATTTGCTCAACACAGCTGCAGTTTTTGGGCTCCTTCCAGCTTCTATGTCTGATACAGAAATTCTGCCTTCTGTGCAGAAATGAGCTGTCCATCCGTACACAGGATCCAGCCCATTCCCCCTGCAATGCTCCCTGAACATGCTGT
This sequence comes from Agapornis roseicollis, assembly GCA_002631895.1. Lineage (NCBI taxonomy): Eukaryota > Metazoa > Chordata > Aves > Psittaciformes > Psittacidae > Agapornis > Agapornis roseicollis. The sequence goes on from NDXB01010578.1 coordinate 115,220, forward strand.
CCCTCATGCCCAGACAGCAGGACAGGAGCTGGCACACATGGGAACCTTCCCTGCATTTAAGGATTTATTGCCCATAGGAAAGAGTTTGGGGAGTGCAGAAGGGGTGCCCAAGCCAACAGTTTCCTCTACCCACAGCTCTTTCTTGAAGGCACTGGAAGCATTTCCTTAACTGAAGTCTCCCTTTAACACAGGTAGTTTGCTTCCTGAATAATTTTGCTGCAAGATGTATGGCAAAGAAGCAAAGCTGCCCAAATGGCATGGCTGTTGGTCACCAGAGAATGAGCATCTGGAAGTCTTTTGGGAGGACCTGCTTGCCCAGCTGCAGGGGCAGCTGGGAGATCCCTATTTCCTGCATGGGGCAAGTGAATGTTCTCTCACATGCTCCATTTTTCTGAATTACCCTAATCCAGCAGGAAAGGAGGATAATGTGGGTGCATGTGTCCCCATCATCTCTGCATTCTCTGTGCTTATAGGTCAAACCTTATTGTTCTTGATCCTTGCTTATTCTTATCCTGAACACTGCAGTTTCTCCATTGCTGCAGGTCAGCAGAGCCCATGCCATACAGCCTGCAGGTAGAATTGCCTTTCTGGCCCCTGTTTAGAAGCATAAACTGCTCCCATGGGGAAGCCAGTGTGCTTGCAAATCTGACTCTGTTTCCTCCACTTAGACAAAACCCATACTAAATATAACCGTGGCCTGGGCAATGGCTTGCCAAGCTTCCCACACACTACAGGAGCTCAGCACTCACGGATGGGCACACAGCACCCCACACACTCATTGCACTAGCCGTAGGGGCTGCTCTGATAGGCAGACTCTTCAAACTTCTGCTGTCTTGCTGAGCAGCCCTGGAAGAGGGATCAGACAGCAGCATCCCTCCCAGAAGGACAGCAACTTCTGCATCTGGTCCTCCAGCTGTGCTAGGAGCTCTGACCTCTTAAAGGGGATGTACAGGTGCCAAAACAAACCCTGTACCTCTGCTTGCAGGGGACAGGTAGGCACGGGCACTGCCACTGCTTGGGGGGGATGGATGATGCCATCGAAGGCTCATTTCTGTTTCACTGACGGCAAGAGAAGAGCCATGTAATTGGAGCAGGCGGAAGCAGGCGCAGCTCTGGCCAGGCAGTTTGCTCATGCAGCCCCAATTCTGCTTCTTGAAGATGTTGTCCTACTTATTTAATCTTTCAGAAAGATGCCTGACGGGTTTTGTTAAGTGTCTGAGTGCAGTTTATGCTCTTGGGTTGCAGGAAATAAAATGCTTTTCAGTTGTCTCTGGGGGTAGTAAAGAAAGAGTTTGTGAGCCTTGTTAGACTTCATTTCCATTTCTCTCCATGTCTAAAGCATACTAAATAACTCCACCTGGGTGGATTTGGAGTATCTGTCATTTGCTTATCTGCAGAACAAGCAACAGTATTAATTATCACAAGTTCAAAATGGAAAGAAATATGTATCATTTACTTTTTCCACTCTTTTTCCCCACAGCTTTTGTCTTGCACTTGTGAAGAGCAGAGCTATTGCTTCTCCCTGAGTTTCAATGCCCTGATCATAGACCTGGAGTCTTTAAAGACAAAGCCAGACAGGAAATCACTGCCACAAATTCTTATGCTAGGGTCATGTTTCTGCTATGCTGTCTCTAGGAGTAAGTGTGTAATATTTCTTCGTTCTGAGCTCAGAAGTGTTTTTCTCCCATGTGTTTTGGGTCTTTTTCTCCAAACAGAGCAGTCTGTGGATGGCCAAGCACAAAGCAAGTGTAGGATGAGGCTCCCCCATCATCACACCTGCCTTTAAATTAGCCACTGAAAGTCCTCCACTGAGTCATTGCAGCCTAGAAGACTACAAGCCTCTGGACTCTAGAAATTTGGCACATGAGGAATAATTGACTTTCCACGAGGAAAAGCAGCTTTCCCTTAGACCACTACCTGATGCTACACCACTGTCACTTCTCACCACACACCTAAATACTGAACAGGCTGCACGATGTAGGGGTTAGTGGAGAGGTGGATGCCACTCAGGTCAGCGAACAAGGCTCCTGGGAACCTGGAAGGGAAGAGGGGTTTTTTCTCATTTTCCTAAAAACAGCACTTGCATCACAAAAAGCCACTTGCTTTGCTACAAGTGGCAGAATTGACGCCCTTTGACATTTCTGTTTCCCTGGGACACTTCTTTTTTTAATTTTTGTACATTAAAATATATTTTAAATTACTGTTATGTCACAGGGAAATGGCATAGCTATTTCAGTAATTATCTGCTTTATAGATTCATAAGCATAAGGGCCAGAAGGGACTATTATGATCTGCAAAGCCTCAGCCAGAGAAGCTTGCCTGATGATTCCTCCCTCAAGCCCAGCATTTCTGGCCAAGCGACAATCCATCTTCCCACAGAAAGAAATCCAGACACAACCAGAAAGCTTCAAGTGCTGGAGAATTTACACCACCTGCAGGTGCCCTGTACCTGCACGGAGTGCTTGGCAATTCTGCTCCCCAGCCATCTTGAACGCAGCAGGGGCAGCCCACGCTCTGCTGCAGCCAGCTCCCAACTCGCTGTCGTTGAGACAGAGCTCTGTTTATTCCGGTAAAAACACCTCTCTGCTTTATCGGTTTCCCTCCCAAAGTCTGGAGCAAGTGCAGAGGAAGGATGAGCTCAGCCTGGGCTGGCAGCACCAACCCAAACGGCTGCTGCCACCTATGGCAGGAGCGCTCACCAGCCCCAGAGAGCCCAGCCAGGAGCTCGGTTACCCACCTCCCGGCCCGTCCATCACCTCTCTTCTTCCTGCGGACACCAGCGTCTGCAACATCCAGAGCAGCGCAATTGGACATCGCAGACTCTGCCAGAGTCCCCGAGCCTTTCATTTATTACCCTTTCCTTTCCTATGTGGAGAAATGCCTATAGATGGGACTTGGGGTCGTTTGCAGAAGCAGCAGGCACTCCAGCCCCCAGGGTTTGAGGACCACTTAATTGCTCCGATGGGAGCTGTCGATACATTACCTCTAATTCTCTCTTTTGGGGCTTCGAAGAGTTTTACAAGTGCAGTGGGAAAAGGGACTGATACATTCCCTGCAGCCCAGGACTGTACAGGAGCAACCAGCCCCAGTGCCGGGTCCCTCGCACCTACTGCAAAGTGGCTGCAGGTTGTTGTGGCACCATGATCTGCTTCACCTACACACCACAGTGGAGGACTAAGAATTAAGTGGACTCTAATTTTATCGTCGGGCTCCATTAGGTTAATTAAATACTGTGGACGCACTCTGTTAATCAGCTTTGCAATGGGAGAGTGGTTTCAGCAGGAGTCAAGGAGCTGCTCAGAAGCCGCTTGTCTAATGGTGCTAAATTCAATTTCATGCAACAGCACACCACCAGGGAGATGATTAATGGGTTTCATGTCTCCCCATCTGCAGGGGCTGTCCCCAGCTTCCCCTGGAGCCAGAGGGAGTGGGCGCTTGGCCAGTGCAGCTCACTGCTGGCTTGCAGTGCAGCATAGACCAGCGGAGCTCCTTATTCCTCGAAACAATCCTGGGATGTGGGTGAGGGAGAGATGTTTTCAGGGCTGGTGTCAGCATCCCGATGCCATGCAGGATTAGCCCTGCTTGAGTGAGCACACCTGGGCACTCCAGCAGCACCAGCGCTCTGTGCCCAAAGAGGCTTCAGCCAGTGGGGAGATGCTGATTTGGAGCCGTCACAGCCCAGAGCACTCCAGTGCTACACTGAGGCAAGGCAATGATTTCAGGGACCAGTAACAATTTCGCTGTACAAATATATTGCTGGATTTAATGATCTAATGCCATTTAGAAAGGATTTGCATTTTCATATGTCTGAGAGGAAGATTAGAGACACCACCTTCAAGAAAGCTCTCGTGGGCTATTCTCTCTCCTCAGTACAGAAGAAGTGACTTTGAAATATGAAACAGCATTGACTGCAAATTAGTTGAAATAAAAGTGCATGTTTTGTGACCCAAAGGATTTCTTGGTGGGGAAAATTATCACCTGAGCAAGTAGGAGGACGTGAATGGTGGTAGCAGCAAGTAGCAGTTTGAGATCTGAGCTCCATACAGTAGTAACACAGGCATCCCTGCACCAGGGGCTTGCCCCTGGCTACTGAGCACAAGTAGGAGGGGGGTCATCTGAAATAACTTCATTTTCCCAAATTGCATGAGACAGAGAAGAGGTGGGCACCAGGGAGTGCTCCATTTATACACATTGACTGAAGGGCTATAAAGGAGTTGGTGGAGGGCTAGACTGGGACACTGCTGTGGATAGCATCCCTAATATCTTCCAAGCAGCAAATAAAGAGCAAGTTTACTGGGATTCAGTGATTTTAGAGTGGGAGATAGGAAGAAAATTCTTTCTCATCCTCTGACTTTTACAAGGACTCTGTGCTCATCAGATATTCTGATTTTGCTCTTTGATGAGATTATGACTTTGGTTGGCGAAGGTAACGGCACAGACGTGAAATACTTGGGCTTTGCTGGCATTTGAGTCCAGATAGCACGACAATCTGAATTTAAAAGTTATCAGGAGAAGACACATTAGGTGAATTAAAGCGCAGCTGACAAGCCCATTTTAAGAATTCAGTGTGAGCCAGAAGCCCTCAGCTGAGGTCATTTGCTGGGGATTTTTGGGGTAATTTCTGCCATTCTGTTGGCCACCAGCATTTGCCCCCTGGCCAGGATGAGCCGAATAGCCAAGACAGTGAACACAGGGCTGAGCTTTGCAGCCTGTGCCGAACACGGGGCACAGGGACTGAGGCTTTTCAGATGGATCTGCTTCTGTTGTCTGGCCTAATGTAGCTCTTGCCTTCTCTTCATAGAGCCTGTGCTCCCATCCTGGCCACAGCAGTGGCCTCACAAGACTCACTCCAGGATGTCACCATCCTTGTACTGGGGAGCTCCGGCCAGCCCCATCTCTGCAGATGCGAACAGGCATTTTTCTCGCATCATCACAAACTCAGTCAATGTGCTATTTTAAAAGCATAAATACATCCATGTGCGCTTTTCTTACAGACAGCAATTTCAGCATCTGTTCGGGCTGCTGAAGCACCTTGTAACACTGGAATCGTGTGCTCCAATATTTGTCAAAGGACAGGATTATTTTCTGTTGATTTCAGGCTAATCACACAAAGAAAAGCAACATCTGCGGAGTGAATGGGCTCCCAAGGAGAATTAACCACTCTCACACAGAAAAGAATGGGAAAGAGTTGAACCAGCAAGATTCTCTTTAGGAAGAAGAACATTTATTTTTAGTGCCTCATGTACCCCCATCCCTCCCTCTTTTCTGTCAGTCCCCTTCAGAAGCAGGCAAATACTGCTGGCATTGGCTTTTCTCCTTCCTCCCCCCCTCCCCACATTATCCCCATCCCCACGTTTTGGTCCCCCTCACTGACTGAGCCATAACTAAGTAGTTTCTAGTGTGCCATCCATCTATAGCACACATGAATTTATTAGCCAGTGAAAGTGAAATGAGTAAAACAGAGATTATTTGAAACCATGCTAAGGTTACCCATAAAATACAAGTCAGCTTCACAAAGGTGGAGTGGGGAGTCCCGGTAATAAGATGGAAGCAATATAGGAAACCATCCTAATAAGAGTGAGGTAATTAGGATTGGGCTGTTAGTTTCCTGTCGGATGAAGAGGCAAGCCATAAATCAGGAAGGCATCTGCCATTCAGGATCCAAGGGCTCTCAAAGCAGTAGGAAAAAGCCATCCATCACTGTTAGCAGGAGGAGGATTTGAGTTTAAATTACAGATTCTTAAACTATGCATTTACAATTGTTTGGAAACAAAGTCCTCTTTAATTTCTCACTTGGCACTGGGAGGGGGCTGAGCCAGCTACAGCAGGGTTCAGCTGAAGCATAATCAGGCTCTGAAAAGGAGCAGAAAGGGAAATTAAAGTGGGAACCCAACGGCTCCAGTGTGTACGTGCTGTCTTTCTGCTGAGCACCCGCAGACACCCTTTTCCCACCTTGCCTTCTTTTCTTTGTGGGCATTTTTTCACCTACAGTATGTTTCTAGAATAACCTGCTCCTTAAAACAGAGATAAGGTAAGAGAGGAACAATCTCAAGGGCTTTCTTCCTGATGGGCACTCCTACTGGCATGCTGCCCTTCCCACTGACCTCCCTGTGTTTCCAGCACTATCAAAGCCTTCTGCAAGGAAGCAAATCCTGGGTGCCCAGGGATGTAGGCACATTTCCCCACATGTGGTCCTATGAAACCCCAGGCACTCACTCATAACCCAGGGCAAATTCTGTGACTCATATGTTTGGACAGATGATCCTTCTCTGGGTGCCACCTTCAGCTGAGGCTATGGAAATAGTTCCCTCTGGATCCCAACTCCCAGCTCCTCTTGTGAGGCTTGGTCACTCCTCTGTCCCCATCACACCACCTGCAGTCACATCCCCATGTCCCCCTCTTGCTCATTTGCTGTCATCCTCCTGGAATGCCCATTGTATATCCACATCTCTCCCTACACCACCTTCCACACATCTGTTCTTATGTCTCAGCAGCAGCAAGCGGCTGAGACCACAGGCACCCACCCCTCCTTTTACTGGGGTCCAGCCACAGTGAAATTACTTAAATTCCATAATGCTGGAAGCTGGAGCCATTAACTGTGCTGCTCTAATTCTCCCCCGGCATTTGCAGTTGCTGGGATTTGGGAGCTGAGAGTACATTTTTTTTATATCAGTACATCTCCAGGCAAGAAATCTGAGCAGCAAACAGAAATGTTCATTGCCCAGATATGAGAGGTCCCTTAGGAGAATATATCAGAATTACAGCATTAGCATGTAAAATATGTGGGAGAGTGAAATATTGCCTTCACAGGCCATTGCCTTTGAACAGGCTGTGGGAGCAGGGCAGAGACAAGGGAGGTTTCCTAAGTAAGGGCCAGGACTAACATGTCTCTGAGGGTTTGCATGAACACTGGGGATGACATTTGCCATGGACCTCAACCAAGTGGGACTGGGCACAAGGAGTGTTTCTGGGAATGATACACCCATTGGCAGGCACAGGTCCATGGGCACAGCTACTGCACAGGCACAACTGTGGTTTGAGCACCCATGGGTTTTCATGTCCCCTTGCACTGTGGAAGCTACGCTCTCATGTCTCTCAAGGGTGAGGACCAGCCTCTTACACCTAGCAGGAGAGATGCTGCTGATGGGGAGGCGTCACAGCCTTTGCCCCACCATCCTCATAAGTCACTGCATGTCAATCCCCAGATAGATGCAAGCTTCTGTCAGAATTAATCATTCTGGCAGTTTACAAGGCAATTAAAGGAAGGGGCCATGTGTCTGATTATACAACAAATAAGCCTTGGCAAATTATAAACATATCAAAGGTAGTTCCAATTAGCTGCAGTGATTCACAGGGGAGAGCACCCAGAATAACAGCTTCTCGTCAGTTCAGTGTTTTGCACTTGGGAACCATGTCTGAAGATCATAAGCTGCATTCCCAAATGAAGAATGCCAAGTATTGTATTTATGAGGGATTGCAAGAAGCTTGACAGCTAGATACAGCAATTAACATATCATTTGAATATGGCTACTTACTTGTCACACAAATGAAGAAGATGCTCTTCTTCTTTGCTCCTTGGTATTGAAGCTGAGAACAGTCATACTCCTTCGGTTTCCTTCTTGTCTCAGGTGCAACATAAAAGCCATAGCCAAATTCATGCCTTCTGTGTTGGGATCATAGCAACAAGGCTAGCCTGGAGTCCCAGACTTCCTGGTCTCTTCTGCAGAGATGGAAAGTCTTGCTGTATAAATTCCCTTATATCCATACAAAACCAACCTCAAGCATTCCTTTTGCAGTGACCCTACCTTGGGAACAGCATCAAGACAAACCGTGAATGAATTTCAGATGGACGGCTCACAGGGTCAGCACCTTGCAGTGTCACACACTTGGAGCAGGTGCTTGCTGATACAGCCCTTCTGCCATCCCACTGTGGGATCACTAGAACAGCTCCCTCTTGCTTCAGGTCCTCACTTACCTTCTCTTGGGCATCTGCCCACAGCAATTCCCATCACCATTGCTATGGGCAGCCCAGGCCTCGTGCAGAGAGGAACCTGCCAGCCACCTGGGAACAAACCCCCTTGTTGGATTCTTCCACTTTTGCATTATTATTTCCCCTCTGTAGCATGGCAGGCCATGTGGGGCAACTTGTTTCAATCATTGGAAGCACCCAGAGAAGGGGAAGTGACTCCCCTTGCAGTGGGATGGTTTGGTCTGGATAGAGAGGGTGGTAGGAATTGTACCCTATGTGCAGCCCTTAATGGCTTGTTGCAGGTGTTGTCCAGCTGTGTTTAGATATAGCCTAAAGATTCTGGGAGCTCGGGAAGGAGCTGAGTCCTGAGGCTGTATACTATGCTTGCTGTGGGGATGGGAAACACTGTACATTGAGGAGGTAAGTACTGATTTTTATAATGAGGAGCTAATCTATTTATTGATAAGTTTACTGACAACTGGTACAATTGATCATGCTGAGGGTGGTTAAGAGTTGTGTATATGCAGTGTGCATTTCTTATAGTACCATTTAGGTTTGTTTATCATTAATGGGCCAGTGAGATTAGAATAATATAAATACTGTATGGGTTAGCTCCTGGGTGGCTGTGAAACATTCAGTGGATGTGGGCATTGCTTCAGCCTGCTGTGGGAGTACTCCTGGTCCTGGGTAGCTCTCACATGTGGAGCACTGTGGGAGGCTCCCAGGGTGAGATCCCACTGCCACTAGCTCCCTGAAGTAGTACTGGGACTCTGGGTGCCCCAAAGCTTCCAGGCTCTCCTGGCTCACTTGCAGACTGGTGAAGCTGGCAGGGAGGAATGTTAATTTTAGCTGGCACCTGCTCTGCTTTAGGGAGTGTATTTATTCCAGAAGCACCATGTGTTTGTCTTTCTGAAACAAAAATGTTTCAAGACTTGAGGTTTGTGGAGAGCTTCCAAAAACCTGGGATAACTGCAATTTGAAAGAATCAAGATGTCTATGAAGACAAAATCTGAGTTTTCAGGTTATTCCAGTAACAGTTTGTCTGCACTACAGCAGATACCAAAGATGTGCCTGTGTTTTTAAAAACAGCTCTGAGATGGTTCCCAGTCTCACCTCTAAAGTAAATAAATGCATGTATAAATGTGTGCCAGAAAAGCGTGAGCTCTGCCAGCTCATCAGAATAAAATGTCAGCAAATGCCAGCAAGTTCCTGACCTTAATTCCAGCAGTTGCCTTCCTCGCCTTTCTGGACTTTTGCTTCCCCCCTACCCCGTGCTACTTAGATGTTCATCACCAGGATTTATGCGGCAAAAAAGGCACGTGCTTGCTGCGCTGACCCGCACACCTTGCTTGGTGCTTCCTCCACGGCGGACTGTGCAGGTGACTTGGAGAGAGCCTCCCTGTGGGCTCCCAGGGAACAGGCTCTGGGATGCGCTGGTGTTAGACAGGTGTGTGCTCTAGAACACTCGTGAGCTGCAGGAGTTTGGTGCTACAAGAATTCGCAGCTACAGATTTTGTGGAAGGACATTAAAGCAATCTGGAGCACCCAGCTAAGAGCTGGACCCTACCTTTCCTGTCTGAATGCCTGCCTAAGGGCCAATTTGCTTTACAATTTATTGCTCAGAGCTGCAGAATCTGCCATCTGCTCATTTCCTCTCGTATCCGTGCTCTTCCATGTTTCTCATTCCCACCCACATCCAGCACAATAAAAAAAATGATTTGCATACCTGGCCCAAAGCCCTTTTATTATTGCTCTCCAGAGGAGAGGCCCTGAACACAAACAGCGTGTGGTGTGTTTTCCCCAAAACCACTGTGCTGCACTATCGCTGTAGAGGTGACACGTGTAGTGACGGCTGCGGAGTGACCAGCTGTGGGTACATAGAATTGCTCGCCTTGGGAGCACTCAGAGCAGCCTGAGAAGGCATATAGTGGCCTCCTGGGGCTGCGGTGGGTGCTTGCCACTGCCTTGTTTGCAGGTGAATGTCCCTGTTTCCAACAGCAGTGCGACACACGAGCTGCTGTGAGAATGGCAGCCTTGTGCTCACACAGTGTTGGAGGCACAAAGTGCTCTGCGAACACTGTGTTTCCCCATGTCTCCCAGGCTAGATTTCAGGTGGCTTGTTACAGGCTGTGGATGTTAACAGTAACAGATACATCTTCCTGTTGGAAATACCACCGTATTCCCATAATGTTTTTCTAAAGGGTGAGACTAGACAATGCACGCTGACACTGGCAGGCCAGACTGCCTTTATAAAATATTTGCACAGTATCAGCTCTTTTCTGGTCCTGAAACCTACTGGTGCTTTGAAAATCACTATAGGCAAACTTGAAACTCCTGACCAACTCTTCAAGGTCCTCTGCTTTTGGATATACTGGTGAGTGCAGACCCGTGCACAGGTGTGCTACCAGCTGGGGTGACAGTTATTTTCCCCACTGGTGCCCCACTTCAGCTGGCATACGGTGATACGCTTTTTTGCCTGGCTTTCACATAAGTGCTGCAAGAACATCATTTCAACTTAGCGAGATGAAGAAAGGAGGCCTGTGAGTGGCAGAGATGCGGCGTAGGACTGGTTTCTCTGGGTGCTGGGGCAGGAGCTCTCCCCCGACAGCGCTGGGCTGGAGGCAGAGGAGCTGGGGCACTCAAGGCTGGAGATGGCCGCTCCGGTGCGGGCTCTCCGTGCTGCATTTCACGGCCTTCCCAGGAGATGGCAGGCCAGTTTTATGAATGCACAACCAGCGGCCAAGCAGCGAGCGGCTGAAACTGGCGGCGGGAACGGCCGGGGCAGGACCGCAGCACCGGGGACAGGAGGGGAGCAACTCCTCTTACCCTGGCCGGCCCGCGGCTGAACAGCCCCGGAGGTTGATTGGGGCCCTCCGCTAATGGAGGTGTCCTTCAAATGCCCTTGCTGCTCCTTCAGGGTGGCCCGGGCTAAGTCCCCTGCCGTGTGTGTCGTAGGCTCTGGTGAGATCTCCTCCTGCCTGGGTGGCACATGGGACCTTTGTCCCAGGCTGCTGCGCCATCGCGGGCTAGCCACCGTGTCCTCAAAACCAACCAAACCGGTTAACCAACTTCAGCGTGCAATTCCAGGGCTTCTAATTATTGATTTGGAAAGGGAGGAAACAGGTTCTACACTTGCAGGGCAAACAAGAGTGTGAGTTTAATCCTCTTCCTATTCTTTGGGGATCTCCTGTATCTTTTTGCGTGGTGGTGGTGGACTAGTCTCAATGTCCTGGGATCAAAAGCCAAGAAAGGCTCTTCTAGGAAAAGGTGATGGTTTGGCAGGCATAGCGCAAAGGCAGGGGAATCCTGGAAAAAAAAAAAAGACACAGTTAATCTTTGTAACACAACAGGAAGGTAGAATCATATGAGGAGCCACCTGCAGAGCCCATGTGACTTTGGACCACTGCCTAATCACACTTGGGACAACAGGCAGGTGGGGGTTTGGGACAAACTGGTTACAGGAAGAGCTGCTGCTTCCCCTCCCAGGGCTGCTGTTCCACATGGCGCAGCAGCATGGAGCTGCTGGTGCTAGCAGCCCACTAACAGAGTCCAGAAGTAACTGCAGTGAGGCTTCTCCTTTGGCTCACCCCCAGCATTTAAGGGCAGCCTACAGGCTGACTCTGGATGCTGCAGCAGCAGTCGGTGAGAACAGCCACTGTCACTGCAGAAGAGGCAGAGGAGGAGGGTGTGGGACTGCCCAGAGCACCACCACACAAGGGTTTGTGAGCTGCCACAGTGCTGTCAGGTAAACCCATTGGGACCCCTGGGAGGAGCTGGTTTTTTTGCCAGGCTCTGAAGGCTTTTTCTATCAAACACACGTCTGCCCAGGGAAAACCTCCCTGAAGACACCATTCACCGAAGAGAGATGCTTGCAAGCTTCCCCATGCAGGAATTCAGCTCTTCACTAAATCTATGGGGCTTTGCTAGCTGTGGAAAGACAGCAGTTAGCAGATTGTATAACTTTAAGCAAATCTAGCACAACAACAGGGCTCCAAAGAAGCTGTGGGATCTCTGTCCTTTGGAATACTTTCAGATCACCTAGACACAGTCCTGAGCTGCTGCTCTCATCCTGAAGCTTACCCTGCTTGGAGCTGGCATTAGGCAGGGGACTTCTCTAGTGGTTGTATTACTCCCAGCACCCGGGACCTCTCCAATGCTGTCAGCTAAGCAGCTAAGCCTTTGTTAGAGGTAAACAGAAGCTTTCTGTAAGAACTCAGAGCATCAAGTACCACGGAACACATCCAGGCTCAAGACTATCCCACCACTAACATCTACCTGTCCAAGGCTTACGTGACTCTAAGTCTATTGTGGATGTTCACCCTTTCTGCCCAGGAATCTGTGCTAGTGCAGTCACCAAGCTGGTGCAGCAGCACTGATCCCCTGCCCCCATTACAAAACAAGGAACAAAGGTTTTCAAGAACCCAGGGCTTGCCTTCAGTGGAAATTATCCCTTGATTAACTCATTCAAGTGCTGACAGCTCTGTGTGATCCCACCCTGAGCCTGGCCTGGCAAGTGGAAGCTGACAGCACAGTGGCTGTCTTCATACACCTCTCACGGGTATAGCTGAGCATATACCTTTGTTCTCACCTTGTCATCTAACTGTGACCAGCCTGTTATCTGAGCTGCTGGAGGTAGTAGAAAACCTGATCCAGTTTGAGGAGAACAACAATTTCTTAGATGTGGCTGAAATGCTGTGGCTGGCTCTGAACTATGTTATGAACTCAAAGTTTCACCACATTGGCTCAGTCTGAAAAATCAATGGCCCTGTATGCCCAGAGAAGGGTCAAAAGCCAGCACTGTGGTTTGCACTGCTGTCATCTGAAGAGGAAATGTACTCTGGTGTGCAGGACTCCACAAACAGGGTGGGGCAAGAGCTTTGGGAATTATGGGTCTCCTGTAGAGAAGGGGGTTGCTCTCGGGAAAGGCTCATTCCAAATGGTGCCTCTGGCATGTATGAGGCCAGTGTGAACTCTTTGGCCATACTGCAGTGAGATGAGCTTTGCAGTGGTTATGCAGCATCTGTGGGTATTAAAACACAAAAGAATGGAGCTATACCTTAGGGTGCACTCTGTGTGTGTGGGTAAGGGGTGAAACAGCCTGGACTTGCAGTCAGAGATATATGACTGGGTCACTGCACAGCTGGAAAGCAACTCTGGGGTGCTTTCAGTGTGTGAGCACATTCACAGCTTTTAGGGGTTTTATAAAGTAGGGCACGATAGGGTCTAGTCTGATCACACGGACTGGCCTTTCATTTAGCACAAGATGGAGATTTTTTTTTTTACTTCCAGCTTGCTTGATCCCCACCGTATCTGGTGTTTATACCAAGATGTGGCTGGCTTGAGAGCTTGCAGCACCCCAGGCTCCCCTAGCGAGGAGGTACACATTTCTCTGGGCGCCGCTCCCAGCCGGGGACTTGCCATGTGTGCTCGGGGAGGCTTCACGGCTTTCGGCTTTCCGCAGCGCACCCGGGGCTGAGCTGTGCCCCCAGCCCCTTTCCCCTGTTTGGATCTCCGGCGGGGCTGGGTGCAGACCCGGCACCACGCACTAGGTGTCAGCGGCGCCTAACCCCAGCGCCCCTCCGGGGGCTCGTTTCGGAACGCCTCCCCGCCCCTCCCGCTGCAAGAGGGGGAGCTCCGCGCTGCCAGACCCCTCCGCTCCCCGCCCTTCCTCCGCGCTCCGCGGCGGCGCGTCCCCGCCCCGGGGCCGGCCGGCGGCGAAGGGCGGAGGTTCCGCGGCGGCGGCGGCGCCGGGCGCGCTGCAGGGGCAGCCCGGCCGCCGCGGGGCCGCCATGCCCGCCAAGTCCAAGTACAACCTGGTGGACGACCGGCACGACCTCCGCATCCCCCTGCACAACGAGGACGCCTTCCAGCACGGCATCTGCTTCGAGGCCAAGGTGGGCGGCGAGCGCGGAGGGGTTCCGCGGGGGTCCCTGCCCAGCGCTCATACCCCGACCCCTCGGGATTCCCTGTTTTACAGCTCTCTGTTAGCATAGCCTTAGGTTTTCCCCTCTTTCCCCGGCAGCCCTTCCTGCTGGCGTTGCCTGCTCCTTCCCCGAACTCAGCGCAAAGAGTTGGGTGAGGCTTCCCGCCCATCCCATAAGGATGTTGCAGCAGGTTGGATGGGTCAAACTGGAGCGGGGTCACCCTACTGCCTCACCCGAGCATCCGTCCTTAGCCCTGCATCCCTCCATGACTCTGCAGAGTGTTGCTTGGGGACGTTGGCCCCAGAGAACCATGGACTGTCCCGTGTGTGTGCATCTTCCCGGGAAAGAGCAGCCTTCTCGGGCTTTGCTCTGTGCTCCCAGTGCGCTGGGTAACGCTGGAGTGCTGGTGTGATGAAGGACGGCTGGTGTCTGCAGGATGCCGTGTACCCTGGTGTTCCCTGATGGGATAAACTCATCGTGTAAGCAGAAGGAAAGACTGCATGCCGTTTGAGGTGTAGTGCAAGAGGTCAGGGCTGCCAGCTCAAAATAAAAGATTGCTGTTTCTCCTTATGTATATAAGCCATTCTTGCCAGTGGATTTGGCAGGAAGCATGCTTTTTTCTTTCTTCCTTTTTTTTCCCCCTGTTTTTTTTTGTTGGTTTTTGGTTTTTTTTGTTTGGTTTGGTTTTTTTTTTTTTTTTCC
>NDXB01010578.1:129931-231823 GCA_002631895.1 Agapornis roseicollis
TTTTTTTTTTTTTTTTCCCATACCTCTTATTCGTACTCTAGTTAGGCTGTGGCTTCCCACAGGCTGAGTGCTTCCAATCTCACAGCAGGCTGGGAAAAGCCGAGTTACCTATCCGTGTTGCCCAGCCCTGAGCAGGTAGCGCTGGCCAGGAGCTAACTGGGGAGTAGCTGGCCATGAAATCTGTAAAGGGGAAACATAAAATCCTGCTCTCTTTGCTGTTCCCAGGGGATACAGTTATAACACTGACAAGATACTTCATGAGGTTGAGTTGGGAAAAGCCCAGTGTACAGTAGTTTTGAGTGGCGGGGAGGCAAGCATCCTCTGCACACCGTTGTCCTAGAAGCACATGCGTTGGCAGGGAAAAAAATAATAAATCACAGTTTTGGCACCTAATTGTGTGCAGTGCTTTGGGGCGAGGCTGCGGCTCCTTGCAGGGTGTGATATTTTTCACCTTTACTCAGAGCTGGGAGGTTTTTCTGCAGAGGCCGTTCCTGCCTGACCGCAGGCACTGTGCTGCGGAGCAAAACAGCCAAGGAGTTTTTTATGGAGCAAACTTAAACCTGCTTTGCAACTGTTTCTTGGGAAAGGCTGTTCAAATTCAGCTTTGCAGTCTTTTGCTCCTGAATTATTGGAACTGATTGCTGCCAGCACCTGCTTACTCCTTGCCTGCAGGGAAGCTGAAAGCATCTCTCTTTCTAAATCCCATGTACTTCTTCTATGCCAGTTTTGGGTGGCCCAGCTTGGGGGTTTAGAAGTGAGAAAGGGCTTAAATTGCCCCTCGGTGTGCTTATGGCTCATCTCTTTTTCATGCTGCCAGCCTGACTTCCTTAATGGGGTGGTGCGTATTAGTCTTTGTTAGCTCCTCTTATTTGGTATCCTGTGGCATGTGTTAATGCCAAGCAGTCTGTATGAAACCCAGCTTCTGAATTTGTGGGCTTCTCCGGCAGTCCCTGATGCCAGGCACAGGACTGGGATGGTTTAGGCAATTACTCCATCCTTTTATTAGATTTCTGGAGATTACTTAAATGCTTACTCCTTTAGTTCCTTTTATCCCCAAAAATCAAGAGCGTTTAAACCTGCGCTGCTCTTGTTTTGGCCAGGCATCCAGTGCGAGTCACAACAATGAAGAACTCTGATTTAGAGCAGAATTTTGGGGAAGATTAAAGAAGAAAAATGCTCATCTGGGGCACTGAGATTCATGTGCCTGTCTCCTAAAAGCCTCCTGGGATTACTGCTAGTGAGGGTGGTGAGGATCCTGGTGTTACAGCCCTCAGCAGCTGAATCACTGCTCTTTGCTCCTGCAGCCTGGGATTCCTGACGAAGTTGCTTGGGGCTCACTGCAGGGGGGCAATGCTGGCCTGAGTTGGTATGTGCTGATTGATTGGTTTAGGTTTTACTTTTATTTTTACATTCAGACCTACGCTGTCTCCTGCTGTCTTTAAATGGCACACATAGTGGCATGTAGTGGTTCAACGCTAGCTGCTGGCATCCATGGTGTCATTTCTCCTGAGGGAGTCCTGGCATCCTGGCCTGGGTAGTTGTGGGCAGTCAGGGTTTGGGCTGTTTTCCAGCACAGAGTGATGGACTCGGTCTGAAAGCAAGAAGTGCTGTCACATGCAATGCTGTCAGGAGACTTGTGTTGCTTGTTCCCAGTGAAGCCACTTGGAGCCATATGCTCTGGCACAGGGACACCAAGTCTGA
The DNA here is from genome assembly GCA_002631895.1 of Agapornis roseicollis. Classification (NCBI taxonomy): domain Eukaryota; kingdom Metazoa; phylum Chordata; class Aves; order Psittaciformes; family Psittacidae; genus Agapornis; species Agapornis roseicollis. Next base: position 131,633 of record NDXB01010578.1, read on the forward strand.
GCAAACTGTCCTCTAAGGATTATGTTAATCCATTTTCTAGAGATAAATCCAATAGTTGGAAAATCCCACACCATCTTCTTAGAATAGTAATAGATTTCACACTTCTGGATCTGTTTTCATTGGCCACCTCTTCTGGCACCAAACACTTCTGTGTCCCAGGAGTGCCTTGGCTGGGCTGCTGGGAATCGGAAGAGCTGTCTCCAAGGGGAGGCAGGACATTCATTTTCTTCTGTGTCTTGTGATCTGAAATGTTTAATAAAATCAAAAGCCTGGCCTCCTGGGTTAGTTGAAGCATCTGGATGAGAGCTGGGAGCTGCAGCAGGGTGCAGGGGAGTGGACAGAAATTCCCACTTGTGCAGTGGTTTCCTGATTAAATAAATGGGTATGTAGAGAGTAAAGATGCCTCCTGTCCTCCACCCAGCACAGCTCCTCCGGTCTGTGCAAGGAGGAGGGAGACGTGAGCTTAATCCTTATCTTCTCGAACCCTTAGTGCTGCAGAACAAAACCCAAGGGCCACCGTGTGCAACACCAGCAGTTCTGCCATTCAGAGATCATGATTCAGGCTACTCCAATGTCTCCAGGGAGATCTGTATGTAGAGGGAGGTAAATGGGGTGATGAAGCCTGTAGCCAGATTGCCAGACCTGCTGTCTGTTTGAGTACAGGGGTGCTGGGTACTGCTGAGTTCGCACAGTGAAGCTGTTACTGGCCCCTCAGGAGTTGTTACTGGCTCAGAAGCTCAGTGGGCTAGGCTCTCCTCCTGCCCTGGAGATCTTGTGGTCCAGAGCAAGATCCCATGTCCCATATACCTATTATTTAGAGATAGATATCAATCCTTCAGCCCTGGGACTCATTAATCCATTCACAGTATCCTAATGTGCGTGGCTCCCAATAAAGTGGCAGATTGGTGTAAGGTCCCTCTTTGCCTCACCCCCATCTGCAGTTGTGGGGAGAAGGGGCTGTCTAAGGAAACCTTGGTCTTTGGGCAGACCCGCTGCCTGCAGTCCAGAATTGCCATGGGCGTGCTGAAACCTGGAGTTCCTGATACCAGACCTGTTTGCAGATAAATGCAACGCTAGAGGTTTGGGAGGGAAATGCTGTTCTTCTGGGCAGCAGGTGGGGTTTGGGTGGCAGGTTTCTTTTTTTTTAGCCCCTTAAGGGATCTTGGCAACCAGGCATTTTCTCTCGTATTTGTCAGTACTTTTCTCTGCGTGGGAAACTGAAGTTGAACCAAGCATCTGCTGCTGTCTATGTTTGGAGATGGGACATGAAAGAGACTTTAGTCTGATTTAGCATATCCCTTCCTATAAACCTCTTCAGCAGAACTGCCTGCTGCCCTCCCAAGGCTGTGGGCACTGGAGGTGCCTGCTGAGTGCTGCAAAGATAAATCCTATATCAGGAAAAGGGTTATATCCTCAGGTGAACACTAAGCAGTGAGTGCATGTGTGTTTCCACTCCTGTGTGTTTTGTTGTGTACAGAGGGGCCACACACAAAAGCATTAGAAGTGAGTTGAATTGCAGGCAACTCTGATAGGGTTTTCAGTTTCCCATCTCTGCTTCAGACTCCCTACCCAGCAGGTCCCTTTTCCTGGAGGGATGGGAGGCTCAAGACTGGTTATGTGAAGCTCTGCATTTCTTTAGCTGGCTGGGAGCACCTTGGCGGCTTTGGGGGTTGTTTGTACTGGCACCTCTGGAGTACGCCGTGCTCTGTCAGGGCTGCTCAGTGCAGAGCAAAGCTGCAGTGTGATTTAGTCTAGGATTGCTTGCTCGAGGATATAAATAACCTTCCCAAGTGCCACAAAAGTTCTCCTCTAAAACAGTGGCATATTTCTGCCATACTTGTTAAGTTAATTCACAGGTTGCTTAGTGAAGCTCTTAGTGAAAAAGAGAAAATCTCTGCCGGGATTTGGCAGAGCTGTGTGTGCCCAGACTGTGGGTTCCAGCTGGGCACTCCATGAGCTCCGACAGATGCCAGAAGGCCCTGAGGAAGGTGCAATGCAAGTGGGATGCTCCCAGCCCTCTTTCTGGCTGCTGAAGTGCTCAGGTCCTTTGTATCCTGTCCATGGAATGCCTGTTAAGGCTGTAACTGTGTGTAAGTGCAGCAGCTCAGCCCCTGCATGGGGGGGGCAGCTCTGGGCTGGGTGGGTTGAAACAGGGGTGAGTGGACAGCCCTGCTTCATTGGTACAGAGAAACTCCAGCTCTTCCGCTGCACACACCCACCCTGTGCCCTGGTGTCCCTGCTGCAGGGCTGCATCCTGCTGCAAAGGTGTCTTCCACTATTACATGAGTCCCTGTTTTGGCTGGTGAGAGGGGAGGGTGGGTGCTGTGCACATGGCTCTGGTAGGTTCTGGGTCTTGTCTCGGGACCCCCAAGAGCTCTATGTTTCTGTGCACCTCCTGGGCAGTGCCAGCACTTGTAGGATCAGCAGGCAGAGAAACACTAATATCCTTAGGGCATCAGACTGACCAGTGCTGCCTGGCATGAGGTGTCCCTGTGTTGATGCCTATGGTCTGGTTGCATAGCTCTGATGGGTTGATAGGTCTGACATGCTGTGTTAAATTACCTGGCTCCCAGGGCTGGGTGCACCCTGGTGTCCTCAAGGTGCAGAACCCTGTTAAAGGGTCTGGGCAGAGATGGCACCCTCCAGCTCAGAGAGCCCCCTGCACCCTCCTGCTGGGCTCAGGCTGGAAAGGTGGGGTGTGTTTCCATTCCAGTCAGCTGACATCCTGACTTTTCCACCCCCTTTGGCCTCTGAACTTGCACCACTGCAGTCTGAGTAAACTTCCCCCTTTTCCTTCCAGTGATGCTGGGTGTTCCTGCGGTGCAGGGCAGAGCTGGGCTGTGGAAACCCAGCCCTTTGGCTCCCTGGGCACAGGCTGTATGTGAACAGCAGGAGAGCAGGAGCACTGGGACAGAAAAAGTCCTGGGAGCTGGATTTCTCCTTGTTTTCCCTGATGGCAGCAGCCTGGGAAGAAGCTCTTATTAGCCAGGCTTCAGACAGGACACTGAGGAAATAAAGAGGCTTCAGATTCTGGAGCATCTAGCTGGGAACTGGTGCCCAAGCGCTTTGGGCCTCACTCTGTGGCTCAGATGTGCATCATGGGGCCAATGTCTCAGTACCTGGTGCAGTCTCACGCTGCCCTGGATTGTGCCGATACCCCTGTGGCCCATATCTGATGTCTCCAACCCTGCTGCTGGTACCTTCAGTAATCCCTCCCCAGCCCAGGTTGAGGATCCCCTGTTTGGACAAGACTCTTCTGTGCCTGGGGATGCCTGTGTAGCCCTTGGTGTGATGCCTCAGCCTGCGCTGGTGCCAGCCTGTTTCCTTTGCCTGCGCTTGCCCTGTTGCCTGCCTGCCTGCAGCTCCTCTGCAGGAGCACTGGCTCCTTATTCCTGGCAAGCTCTCTAACTCAGGGTGGCTTTAGAAGCCAGAAGCCCGGTAGCCAGACAATGTGGGCTCCCCTGTTAGTTGGGTATGATTCAGCCCTGACCTTTGCACACAGTATTGGGCTGGCAGAGCAGCAGCGTGCCTCCCTCAGGAGGGTGGCAGCTCCTCTCCAGAAAGCCTTTTGCTGCCCACCACTGCCCATCACCTGCAAGGGATCTCATCAACACCCCTTGGAAGGTGTTCCTTGTCAGGGATGCAATCGGTCTTTGGCTTTCCAAAAATATCTGCCACCTGCTGTCACACAAAGAGCAGCTTCTCAAGGAAATTCACTTGTGACAGAGTAGAAAACAAGCAGCATTGAACAGCCTTAAGGGAAATGAGAAACTAAGTGACTTGTGCAAATACTGCTTTGGCAAAATTCTCTCCTTTGTTTTCCTGTTTTCTTTTTTCCTCTGGCCAAGGCAGGACTGGTGTTTCCTTGAGCTGGGCAGATCTTTTGTAAGCCATGGACAGAGGGTGCATGGTGTGGCCCCTTCCAGCTGTGGCTGGGACAGATTGGGCAGCCTGTTTGCACGGGAGGGGTACAGTGGACAAGCTCCCTTCTGGTGCTGAGAAGCCTGATGGGTGATGACCATCAAGCCGTGGCAGGGAGAGTGGCCCTGGAAGGACCAATGGAAGGCTGGATCCCACACACGAGGCTGAGGAGCAGCAGGGCACCTGGGGAACTGAAAGCACCCTGCAGAATAGGTCCTTTGTGCCTGCCCACTTCTGGGTGACACAGCCTGCACAGCTCTGTCTGTTTGCAGTCCAAGGGCTGCCAAAGCACCTTCTTACAGAAGGGGCCCCCTTGGCCACCCATTCTCTGGCTCTATGAGTGAGTGGCCTTTCTCCTAATTGAGCCTGGGACTGCCTTCCCTGCCCTGCCAGCCATGCCTCCCACCTTCAGAGCGTGGGGATCGGTGACTGCTGAGCCTGACTGGCTCTTGGGTGCAGGAGGGAGGCTCCACCTCTGCCCCATATCCACTGCAGGGTGGTGGGGCCATGGGTCTGGAGGTGGTTATTTGGAGAAGCTGTATCCTGCATGCATACATATGGTTTCCTCCTCAGTTCCTGGGGACTTGGGGAGGGTGGGTTCTCTCATGGGTTCATTTTCTTTGTCAGCTCTCTTTCACACAGCTTTATTTTCCTTCCTTTTGTTGTGGGCGCCTTCCTTTCTCCTCCCCATGCTCAGACCCAGACCTGCTGCCTCCCTTTCTCGTGGTGTCAACCTGCTAGCACGGATGCTGGCACAGATGCTGGCCTGAGGCTTGGGAGCTTGGAGCTGGGCCCCTGGGGGAACCAAGACCACTGCTGAATCTGGCACCTCGCTTGGGGGCACATGGATTATAGAGGAAGGCAAAAGTCCATGCTTGGGGTCTAGGAGCCCCCATTCTCTGTGGTCCTTGGGGCTGGGTTTCAGCATTGGAGTGGAATGAATAGGGAGTCCTGTACCCTGCTGTTTTGCTGATCCTCACCTCTGCCTTGCCTGCTTTCCCCCCACACCTCTGCCCAGAATGAAGGTCAGTGCTGTGAGCAGGAGGGCTGGAGGAGGGCAGAGCAGGAGCAGCCCTCAATGCACTTATTGCCTGCAAATCGCTGGTAAACACAGATGCTTTCTCAGGCCACCCGCACTCCTTGCCTGGGAAATAGTAGTTTAGCTGACAGGCTGACCTCCAAGTGCACATATTTTTGGGCAACATTCACCATGCTGTGAAGGGTTACTCCTCTGCAGTGCAGTTCCCGCGTGTGATTTATGCCCAGAAGGCAAAAATAATTTGCGGAGACTTTGTCCATCTGTTGAGTTTAGTGAAACATGCAAGAAATACCTGCCTCCGGAGCGGAGGAAGAGGTGGGTGTTTTCGGAGTTGTGAGCACAGTGATTGTGTGAAGTGAGCCCACGCTGGGGCAGGAGATGCCACAGGCTCTGGTGGGGCCACACTCCCACAGGATGCAGGATGAAGCAGGACATGCAGGAGCCCAAGTTTGGGAGCAGAGGCAAATCTTCTATGCTTTGTGACTGGAGCCCCTTGGTTTGGGTACATGGCAACATAGACTGCAGGGGAATAGCTGAACAAAGAGGTGTAGATAGAACAGCATCAAGACATTCTTACTGCTGTTGCGTTTCCCAGGAGGGCCATCCAAGGAGGTGCTGCCCACTACCAGGAGGTGTCTGGTTTCTGTTCCATCACTTGCTTGTGAGGCAGCCTAGCTCTCCCAGGCTCACACATTCAATTATGGGCATGACTGAGCATTGCTGCTATGGTCATCAGCCAAGAGGTTGGCATTGCTCGAATTCATGTGGCTGTGGAAGCCATTGGTGGATGGGGCCATCTTCTGCCCAGCTTATAGCTGCCACTGCGCACCTTGTCCTTGCAAGTGGCTGCATTCTGTGCTTGCCTGGGGAAGGAAGAAGTGATTACCCTTCCACTGGCGGTGATCTCATGCTGTCAGGAATAGCTAGCAGAAGATAGGCATCTTCTGGCTGTGGAAGTCTGTCCTTGTCATTTAAGCTAAGAAGCGTCCATTGCAGTTGAGTGGGAAGCAGTTCTGGGTGGTCCTCTGCAGAAGACAGGATGGGGAGGCTTGGTGGGAGAGGTGCTGTGCAGCTAAGACTTTTGCCTGGCAAGGGAAGGTGGGGAAAGGTCTCTTTCTTATATACTGCGTGGTGACCCTGTGCCCATGGCCTTGGCCCTTCTTGTCATCTCCTACTTTTTATTGATGGTTTCCAGGCTTTATATAAGAAAAGGGAATTGATTGATGTCAAAGATGCTTCTGTTAATATGACCTGCACCTTTGAGGAGTGGGAAGGCTCTGTTTAGGGGATGCAACTGAAAACTTACCGGGACCTGTGCTTTTGCAGTCGAGCAGCCAGTGGTTGGGGTCTGGGCAGCTAAAACCATGTTTGCCAGCAGTGTGCATCATGGGCTGTAATTCCGAGTTACATAAAGCTGCCCTGCACTCGGCACGTGATGAACACGCCAGCTGTTTGGTGTTTATTTTTATATCCTCATCTCCTCTCAGCACTGGCTGTCTGGTGCCGGTTGCTGGACACCTGCCCCATCTCCACCCAGGGCAGGAGCCAAGCAGCTGGGGATGGCTGCACCAAGCTGGTGGCCCTGTTGAGTTTGGGATGCAGAGAGTTAGCAAGGAAGGCTCTCTGGGACAGCATGCACACACAAAGCCCAGGCGTGGTTATGCAGCCATAGGGCTGTGCCATGGATAGAGATGACAGCAGTGTCCCAGTGGAGAGGAGCTGGGAGTCAGCAGCGTGGGAAATAACCACACTCCATGGTCTTTGCTTCTGCAGTGATCCCTAGCACATATTCAGCCATTTAAGCACCCATCTCCGCAATAGTGCTTGAAACCAGTGACCTGGGTTTTCATGCTGTCAGTGAAGGCTATGGCTGTATTCACAGGAACACATAGCCCTGCTGGGTTTAGTGCCTGTGCTGAGCTGCCGAGGGTTACGTCAGTGCTCATGTCGAGATGAAGCGTGGGAGCACACGGGGCTAGTAAATAGACTCAAAACGCTTTTCTTCTAACTACACGTTTTTAGTGCTCGGCATTGACTCTTCATTGCTTGTCTGTTTTCTGAACTTTCTTCTGAATCTGCTCTCTTCCATTTTATCTTTAAAAAGGTTTTTGTTCAGCATCTCTCCATGCTGGGTTGCAGTGGCGCTGCCTTTGGTCCCCTTTGAATAGCAAAGCGGCTCCTTTATTCTGGAGGCTTGGCCTGGAGGCTCAGCATTGCTGCAAAAACAGACAAGGGTTTGGCAGGGCTGTAATTAAACACTGAAGGGCCTGTCACAGGACAGGTTGCTCCAGCTATTTTAAGGATATTCCAATATCCAGTTCTATAGTAGGTGACTCAGTGCAGCTGAGGGGATATTGGCTTATAGCTACATACTTTGATCACAGCTTAGATGAATGAGATTTGGTGGCCTGATTACTGAAGTTATTTTATGGTTAGAATGAGGGCTGCTGAATTCTTGAAGCATTGTGTTGAAGGAACATCTTGATGGTGGGAGGGCTGTGAGGCTTCAGGTACAGTAGGCAAAATGCTGCCTGTTTTGCAGAAGTGACCCTGGGGTTCCTCTGGTGGTGCAGTTGAAGCCATACTGGGACCATGGGGTTTCTGGTGCCATGGAAACTTGACTAATCTGCTCTTTCATTCTCTTCAGTACATTGGGAGCCTGGATGTGCCACGGCCGAACAGCCGGGTGGAAATTGTGACAGCCATGCGGCGGATCAGGGTGAGTGTGGTGAGGATGTGCCTTCCCCTCTGTGCTGGGGTGGCAGGATCACCACTCCTCCATCTCCACTTACAGCTTTCTCTCGCATAAGTCCTGTCCTCCAAGTTGTTCATAACTGTATTTTTCACTGTCCCTCTCTCCATTGAGCTTTCCGTGTTATCCAAGCACAATGCCTGCAAGCTTCATGTGCCACACTGTGATGTTTGAGCATCCCTGGCACTAGCTGTCCCCTGTGGTACCTGGTATCCTGTGTGCTGTGGCTGGGGTTAGCTGCAGCCCAGGTGGTAGCAGGGCTAAATCTATGCTCCCAGTTCTATGTCCCATGAAGGAGCATGTGCTGTGGCATCAGGGATGAGGTGGAAGGTGAGTGTGGGATGGCAGGCTGTTGGCACTGGATGGAAACTGTAGCATGTCCATGATTCAGAGGATTCCCTCATGTGTCAGTCCCAATTCAAAAGTAACAGCAAACTACTTGTGAAGAGGCATGTTTGTGTTTCACTGCTTGCATAAGCACTTCAGCTGCATGAAAATTCGGGTGCTGCCTCAGAACACCAGCATGTTAGTACCTGGTAAATGGCAATGTGCAAATTAAAGCGCTGAGTAACGAGCTCTGGGGCCTGCCAGCAGCAAACTTGTCTAACAGTGAGTAGGTCAGGGGATGTCAGCTGGCAATGAAATCATCTGCCTTCCCAAAATAACTACAGTCAGGATATGGGGCACTCTCGCCATATAATGCTTGGCCAATAGCCAGGAGAAGAACTGCTTTTCTGATCTCTGGCCTCTCGCCTGCACAACTAGAAGGGGATCAGGGACAGGTTTGGGAGGCAAACAAGCCACACACCCGGCAAGCTCACTGCCCCCAGGCTTAAAACAGCAGGAGCTTGACTGCTCTTTGCATGAGACAACTCTTTGGGCCGTGGTTGGACCTTGGCCTTACAACTTTGAGGGGAAAAAAGCCTTCTGACCAAATAAACACCAAAACATCCTTGTTGACCAATATGAAGAAACTTAAGCGTAGTCTAGAAAATTATAAGACAAAACTCTGAATGGCAGAGAAAGGACACAATTCAGGGTAAAATAAGCATTTCTTATGGTGGATGATGTGATCAAAATGTGTACTCAGTTGTTCCTGATCTGAGTTGATCTCAGGTGTTGAGAGATGCAAGTTGTTGGAAGACCATGCTTTTGCAGATGGGATCTGCCAGGGAGACTTTTAATGTCTGTTTATTTGTTGTGGGGTGCTGTTTATAAAAGAGGATGTCAAGATAGTTTGTGTGATGGGAGTTTATGTGTATAGCCCTTCCCTGGTTTCCCATGTTCTGCACTGGCCTTGCACCCAGCAGCAAGATATTACCGTGGCACTGCAAGAGCATTTGCTGGCTGAGCTGGAGCCTGAGGCTGGTTTTGGTGTGGCTGGAGGTCAAGGAATGTGTATCCTTCTTAAAGCAGAAGTGTACTTGTGTTCTTTAAAGAATAAAGTAATCCCCAAATATTGGCATGGGGAAACCAGAGGAAGAAAAAGCTTATGTAGGCACGGAAAGCAAGTGATGGGAGATCATTAAGAACAAGCTGCAGCGGTTCCGTGTGTCGTGTGTGAAGCAGCTGCTGCCCCTGAGGTTTTGTATGGTTTTAATGCAGTTTAGGGGAATGTGCTGTGTCCCAGTTTGTTCAGTCAGTCAGTGTTGGTGAAGGAGGGGGAGTTGCCGCTGCAAATCCGCTTTCTCAGTGCTGCCTTCAGCATGGCCACTCACTGGGCTTTGCCTCTATTTACTAAATGTAAAGATGTGGGGAAGCGCACTGCCCAACAGTGGGGGTGCCAAGGGAGAGAACATCCTGGAAGCCCCCCATAACTGCCCGTGATGAGCTGAGAGCAGGGTGGAATGGGACCATGAGCAGCAGCTGCCTCCCCTCTCCTCCCTGGCAGTCGGGACTGGAGGGTGAGCATCTTGAGCCTGTCTTCCTCACGGCTTCCTGTTTAGATAGAGACCTGACCCTCTGGGGGCAGAGAGGAGGCATAGCCAGCATTGCTGAGATTCCTATTCTGGGCTGGGATCTGCCTCCCTGCTGCCACTCTCCCACAAGCAAAGCAGAACATCTTCACAAGAGCAAGATGTATATATTAAGTCCAAATCTAGTCCATTTTGTGGACCTGGGTTGAGAGGGACTTTCTACAGGGAGTTGGAGGGCAAGAGCTCAACTGATGCATCTTCCCAGCTATAAATAACAATGATAACTATATATTTTTTTATATTGTCATGATGTAAATGTACGCAAATACTTTCCTTTTTTTTTGTTCCTGGCATGTCTCCAGTGCTGCCAGTGCTACCTAACTGGGGCTTGGTGTGTTTGTTCTAGAGAATTTGGGATCATCCTTTTTTCATCCTTGTGTTGCTGAGTGCAGCTTTAATCTAGATTTTCTTTGGTGCCAGGAAGGATGAAATCCATTATAGATGCTTCTTGAAAGTGGCTTCTGTGGAAGTCTTCTGCAAGGCTGTTTCTAGAAAGAGTCCATCTGAGTTTTTCAGGCTCAAAACAAGGAGGCATTTCAAGTGCTTTAAAATATAGTTCCTCTACACCTCCTACTCTGTCAGGTACATCTGATTCTGTGGGGCTTCTGCTGCTTTGCATAGCTGAGCTCGATCTTAGCAAATTGGCAAAACTCTTGAATTTCAACTAGCTTGTTTTAAAATAAGATTTTGCATTGCCTGCAAGCCACATGCACAGTCGGACTGGTGTGAAAACTGATGCATGTGGCCAGTTATTTGTGTAGAGCGCCTGGTGTCATATTGAGCTCATTTAATTAAAATATTTCTGAAATACTCCTGTTCCTGCCATGGAGAATTTTTAACAGTGTTAAGTCATTTACGGTGATGTCTTTTTTTTCTTTCATCATTCAAGGAGCAACATGGCTGTACCCGACATAAAATGGAGCAGGATTTGAAAGCAAGCTGGCCCTGTGTGCATGAGAGCCCTGCCTGGGGACAGCCCTCCTCTGGCTCCTATGGGGGACCTGCATGTTGGGCAGTGGGCTGGCTGGGAGATGCTCAGGGTTTGGCTGCCTGAAGAGCATAGCCTGCTCTTTGCTAAGCCACGGCACTCGATGCGAGGTGAATTATCTGCAAGCTAATGACTTGACATGATTTTCTGAGATGAAGAAGATTATGTTGTATTAGATCTGGGAGGAACTGAAGGGATATCTGTAATAATTTCAATTGCTCTTTCAGTGCTCTGACAATCACAGTAAAAAGGCTGAAGGCTTCCAGGCAAGTTCACTGTATTTCTCCCAGCATCACCAGTGCCACTTAACTTCATAATTAAATAATGACTAGTCTGTTATTGCTAACAATATGCTGCCTACTTGATTGCATGAAATAGGTCAGGATCTCATCCTGTGGTGAGTATTTAATCAATAAACTTGGATTCACCAGAGTGCCCTTCTGACCAAGACTGCCCATAGGGGAGAGACGGTTTCCAGGAAGGTTGGCCAAAGCATGGTGGCCCTGGCTTGGCTGTCTCTTTTAATACCATGACCAGGATGTGACGAGTGCTTTCCAGTGAAGCTTTGAAGGTTACTGGCAGCATTAAGTAGTGTGAGCTGTATGTACACTCTGTTGTAATGCACATATAGTAAAATTACAAGTTTAAGGAGGAAAATGACCCCATGTGGCAGGGGGCAGGCATCTGAACTGGTAAGAATGTGTGAAGTGTAAGCCCTTAATGCTGGAAAGCAAGGTCTGAGATGAAGAGGAAGCAGGGTAGGAATGGGGCTTTGAGCACTGCTTGCCAGAGGGACTTTGGGAAGGTGCTTCCTGGCAGACATGAGCAAATACTGCCTGTGCTGCTGTCTGCCAGTCTTGTAGGGTCACACAGTGGCAGGAATGACAGGGCTCAGCCAGACGTGTGACCTGATGGGTCCTGAGGAAATGAGGAATGGTCATGCTTCTCTTCCGCTGGTCTCTGGCCCTGTGGATAAGTCATGATAGACTCACTGCTTTTTGGCTTCCAGCAATGACCTAACAGTTCTCTTCCAGGTTTGGGGCAGCCCGTTGCTTATGGCCAGGTTCCAAACCATGGTGGGGAGGAGAGCTTGGTGGCCAGGGGTCCAGCCTGGGAAAGAGCAGAGGTTTCCTAGCTGGATGGTGAGCTTGGTTGTGGAGCCAGTGAAAATGAAGGAAACCACAACCCAGATGGGGAAGCATGCTTTAGGAGGTGCATGCTGATGTGTGGTCTTCCCCAGACCTCTTTGCCTCTGTGAACACTTCTGCTCTGGGCAAGTGCATGATAGTGCTCAGGGCTCTGGCAGAAACACATCAGCTGATGCAAGGCATGCCAGTGCAAGCAGCAGTGCCCTGGTGGGTGATGCTGGCCTACAGCCACTCAAATGCCTTTGAGAGGGCTGGGAGCCAAGTAGGCACCGAGCCCAGGGCAGAACTGGAGCTGCTGGAAAAAAGGTGGGAGGCAGCAGTGCCTCCTGTCCCCCGTGTCCCTGTCAGTCATCCTTGCCGTGTGTTTTCTTGGGTTGGCCTTTCCTTCCTTTGTCTTCCTTCCTTCTCTTGGGACCGACAGTGTCTCCCTGTGACTCATCTGGCTTCCTGGCTGGGGGCTCTCCTCACCATTGCTCTCAGTGAGTCGCATTTCCAGCTTGCTGATGCCATCATCTGAGCCATGGCAAATATCTGCTGGGAGTTCAAGGGAGAAGAAGGGGAATAATGTCTGTCAGGCTCCCTGAACGTGGGGGAGAGTGCAGACCTTTGGCATTGCTCCTTCCCAGCCAGTGGGTGCCCTGCCAGCTCCCAGTGCTTCTCTAAATTCATGTGCATGTAAAGTCATCACACAAATGTCTGTCCCCTTTTGTGCCCTTGTGTGCCCTTCTTTTCCTCCTCCTTCACACTTGTTCTTCCTTAGAAATGTTTCTTCAAGCAGGCCTTAAGCATTGCACTAGTGGGCTGCGTTACTTGTCGGGCTCAGCAGAGCATGTGAAGGGACGTTGGTGCGTGCTGGCGAGGTGCTGTTGGCTTTGCATGGCTCCTTCCTTAGATGCTCCCCATGTTGCACACATGGTTCTGCTAGCACAGCAGGCCCAGCTCGCTGCCAGGGCTCAGCTGCACTAGAAGCAGGGAATCTGGCACCTCAAACCTTGCTCTCCGCAGGGACATGGTGTAACTGAAGCACTGACACATGTAATGTCTGTGGTAGTGCAGATGCCGCGGAAGCTGTTGGTGGTGCCTAGGTGGTTCTCCTGCTCTCCGTGCCTGAGCTGGCTTCTCCTCCTGCTTAGAAAGGAGTAATTTGTTGCACAGTCTGACTGATGGGCATGAATGGATTTAGCCTGGCTGTCAAGGGGAAGGTCTGCAGCTTGTTCTGGGAGGTTTGGGGTCATGAGAGCTCTGGTAATTGCTGTTTGTGAGGGTTTGAAGAGTTCTTACAGAAACCATCATCCTTTGACAGCTCTCTGCTCCTTCAGCAAGGTGACAGAGGTGCCTTTGATTGCTTGACCCTCTGGCTTGTAAAAAACCTCTGCAGAAAGCATTGCTACTGAGGAAGAAGGCTGTGTTTGGTGTCACCAGCCATAACACACCCAGCTCAATGTTCTCTAGCCCCACCATGGTCATGAAGAGGTGACAGCTTCTTCTGCTGCTAGAAACTTGCTAGCAAACATAACCATCTCCACTTATCTTTCCATTTTAAAGTAAATTCCTAACTGTGCATAAGGATAAGCTCCTGCTGCACCTGAAAGGTTGTTGAGGTGAGAAAATAGGTTTAAGAGGGGTACACCAAGGTGTGGCTGATTTCAGTGTCTGTAACTCATCCTGGTATCTCCCAGCACTTTCCTGATCAACATAGTGGAAAGCTGGCCCCATTCCCCTTTTCCATTCTCTATTAGTGTCTCCTCACATGCATGGCATTGCTTTTATTTGGAGTTTTCCTTCTGGTTTACTGCAAGATGGAATTTTCCTGTGTTTTTTAATAAATCAAGGGCTTTCATCAATTTGCTGCCGTCATGGCAGCGCTTTACTCTTGGGATGAAGTGAGGTCCAAATGTTTCCTTGTGCTGAACACCAAAGCTGGTGTACGGACCTGAGTATGACGAACGCAGGGCTGCATCCTGAGCAGCCACCTTTTCCAACCAGGCATGAGTGTGTCCAGAGATGATGCCTGGCTCTTGCTCTGTGATTAAGGGGAGAAATGGCTTAGGAAAAGGGGAGCAAAGATTGAAAAAAACCCTCACAAGCAGGAGGTCAGGGTTCAAGCAATATTTAGTACCTGGTTTATGGATGCAAAACCAAGACACAGGGAGACTGAGTGACTTGTCAGATTCCTTCTGAGGGAGGCATGCCTGCACAGGGAACCACACTGAATTATAGTTTAACCAAGCTGAAATCAACACTTTAAACACTACTCTTGTGTATGATCCTTTCTGTTCTTGTGCTTCTCTGCTGGTGCTCAAAGGCCAAGAACCCTCTGATTTAGTTTGTTGAAGTATTGTCCTCTCAGAGGAGAGGCAAAGCATGGAGCTGCAGCCTTACAAGAAAAAAAAAGCCACATGCCCCAGTTTCTTCACTGCTAAAATTAACTCGTGGTGGTTTTGGCTTGGTGCAGCAGGAGGATGTTCCAGGGGATGCTGTATACCAAATGGCCAAGGGGGAAGAGCAGCGTCAGAGCCTGCCTGGCAGCCTGCAGCAAGGTGAGAAGGATTTTGGCACGGGTTTTGTGGCTGTGAGATCTGTGAGATCTGTAAGGGTGGGTTTGTTATGGCCTGTTCCTGCAGTGGATGGGAGCAGAGGAAAGGATCACATCTGTTTAAGAGGAGAGGCTGCAAAAGCTATTGTGTGAGCTGGTCTGTGGAATGGATCTTGTTTAATTAGGGAGCTGGAGGAAAGAATGTGTCTATTGTAGGACATCAGAAGAACAAGCACAGCTGAGAACAAGATAAAGGAGCCGAGAGTGCATTCTCTCAGTCCCTGTGGAGGGCTGTAGCATGCAAAGCCCTGGAAGTCCCTTGCCCCCTCCTGCCTGCACCTCCTCGTCCTTTGGGGAGGCTGTGATGGCCACACAAGGGCTACTGCTTTCAGCATGGCACTGTGGCCTGACACCATCCCCAGCTGCTCTGGTGTCCCTGTGGGTGGTAGCCAGTGGGTGCTGTGCTTCAACTGGGATTTTTGGAGGGACTGGACTTTCCCATGCCGGAGTGATGTCTACACAGGGCAAAAACTTTAGATGAAGAACGTAGCCAAATTTGCATGAAGTTTTAGAGAATAAAATGTTTCCCCTCAGGCCAGGCTTCCCTGATGGAGAATGAGGACCCTAGTGATTCTTAATCTGTCACTTGCTTTTCACCAGCAGGAGTTTAACAGGGTTGGAAGAAGACCCCAGTTCTCCTGCCACATGCTTGCCTATAGAAACTGCTGTTTTGTTTCAGCAGAAATGGCAAAAATAATCCTGAAGTCAGTATTCACCACAGGAAACTCCAGCAAAGATGGTTAAATTTCAGCATAACTCTTTAGTTAAAGAGCTCAACTGTGATCTTTTACAGTGGTGTTCTTGGATTGCAATACTAATATGCATTATGGAAAGCCATCTCTTTATCCCTTCAAAGGCCTCCAGTTTTGTTTTGGCATTTGCTGCTATGACATTTTCTACTCCCTTGTAGCATGATGGATGGGGCTGGTCTGGACTCCTTCAAACACTCCCTAATTCGCAGGAACTTCAGGGATGTGTGTGTATCTCTTCAGTCCTGGAGACACAAAGACCATGTTTTTGCTGATATCTACATGCAGGCTAAGAAATCCTTGATATCTAAAAAAGAGAAATGCAGACTAATTGGCCCAAAGCTGGTGGTGAGTGTGATTTGGGGTGCAGGTCCTGTTGAGCTTCCCATGGAAAAAAACCAAAACATATGTCTTTCTGTGGTTTGAATGGGTCCAACTTCAGCTCCTAGCTAGCTGATCTTCTGCGTTTGCCCAAAGAGCCTTTGGCATGAGGAAGCTCTTCCCCAAGTGCCAGGTCTGAGCCATGGACAAGCCACCTCCTTGCCTACTCTTTGGATAAGTAAAAGTTTGTTGTAACCCTTGGGACTGGGAAACCTACCTCATGTTCTTGTTGTTTTTTTCTAAACTCTTTTCTATTGCTTCTTTGAAGTGTACAATAAATCAGAACATGTTAAGTCAGGATGGATTATATTAGTAGTGATTTCAGCAGTGCTGTGTTTTGAGATAGTCACCTTTCTGTCTTGCTGCTTATTGCCCTGTTCACATGCCCAGGACCACACTCTCAGTGTTCTTTCCTCTGGGATGATACCTTTGATGTCTTCAGGGTTTTTTCTAGATGTTTTTTTTTGCATCTTGTGGATGCAGTTCCTTTTTCCTCTGGGAGGCTGCTTAGCCAATGCTGTATAAAATCAATCTGAAATGAATAGATGCCAAATTCCTGTATGCTTAACCCTAGATAGCAAATACATTTTTTCTTCATACATACCTGCATAAAAATTAGCATTGCTGTGCTCTCCTTGCTGTGAGGTTTCTTGGATGCACAGCAGGATCCTGTCATCTGTCTGTCATTGCTTCATTTGGGGCTACGCTGGTGAGGTGGGTTTCAGCTCCTCAATTTGGGCTGTGTTTGTCAAAATGCATGCAAAAGTGGAAATGGCAGTGTATTCTCTTTGGTTTCTTAGCCAGTCTAATAGCTTTGTGAAGTACTCGTCTAATTTCACTGAGATAGTATAGGATTTCAACTTGCATAGAGCTAGTGCTGTGCTGAGTTGTACTGCAACCCTTTTGCTTGCTATAAAGTCCTGTATTGTCTATTTCTAACCCTGCCTAAAATCTTGGAGCTTTCATTAGCTTGGAATTTTTTCTATGATTCTTTCTCAATCACTGTAAACGACATTTTTCTGAGTTTTTGTCTTTAGCATATACAATTAAGTGAATGATTTTTAATACATGCATTACTTATTACCAAAATAGGAATCACGAAACAAGTGTGATATGAATAATTACCTCTTTTGTACAGTATACAAGCCGGAAACATTGCTGAGCACCACCAGCATCTAATGAGCCCCAGAGGCCTGGCTCGTTTCTGATGTGTTAAGCATTTAATGCTGCTACTCATTCATTCTTCATTAATTGTCTGAATTTGAAATTGCTGGTTTAGTTACAGCATTACCAGCTTGTCTTCCTTCAGTTTCTCACTGTTCTTCTGCTTGGCTGTTCTCATCTGCCTTCTAACTGGTCTTGCTCAAGCTTTTTGTGCAACTGTGGAAGAGCAGCTCTTTGTGAGCAGTGAAAAAATACCAAAGCAAATGCTGTGTTTCACAACGTGGGGTGTAAATCTCACCGTGTTCTGATTCGGCACGCTCTGCTAAGGTGACACCTTCCTAAAGTGCTGTGTGGGTATGTTCTTATGATGCCCCTCTCCTTGTCACCTGCCCTTGGTGTGAATTTGGGGTGACTCTGTGCTCTTCCATGGTGTCAGCCCTGCCTCTAGCCCTCTCCTCGTGGGTAGGGATGATCTCAGCTGCCTTGAGTAGGGGGTGTCTTACAAAGAAAGCATTTGGGGAAGAAAGCAAATCCTGAACACAGAACTTTTGTTTTCCTGCTGAGGTGGAGGCAGTTGTCTGTGCAGCTCAGCACCTGGCACTCTCGGGGCACCGCAGGTAATGCCAGTGCTGGGAAGATGCAGGAGTTTAATTAGGGATTACCATAAAAGGCATGACTAAACTATTGCAAACAGCAATGCTTTTCTTGAAGCCAAGCCCATTCTAGCACATGGGCTCAAACCCACTGTAGGCTGGATGAGCAGAGGCCATTTCTAGGCTCCTGTGGCTTCCTACCTTCTTCAATGGGTGATTGCTGTCATCAAACAGCTTGTGCATCCACTGCCTTTGCCCATAGGTTGAACCTATGTGTCCAGTCAGATGTGGGGCTTTCAAGGAATGTTTTTCTGCTTATTTTAGCAATAGGTGGTAAATATTAAGGTACGTACAGCTCATCTCTTGTGTCTCTAGAGCTGTGAAAAGCAGAGCCTGCAGATGTGCACAGAGCGTGCCCCTTGTTTTTGTTAACCAAAAGGAGCAGCTCAGAGCCTGGCTATTCCTGCAATCCGTTTGACCAGTATCCTCTAACACCCTCCCACTGGTTAATTCGCCTGCACCACGCTTGGTCATTGAAGATGTCAGCATGTGAAGGCAGGTGGGAGTCTACCCACACAGGTCCGGTCCATGTTGTTAATTGCTTCCTTGGATTTCTGAAAGGAATTTAGAGATGTTTTCAAGGCTAGGGGATACCCTGTGTCACGGTCTCCATCAGCCTTCATGGCTGAGACAAGCTGCTTTTCCCAGCCCATAAGCAGTCACTTCTACTCAGAGCCATTGCTGTGTGTACCCAAGCTTGGGGGAAAAAGGCACGTATGTGCTGGGATGGGGTTCCAGCTTTCTCTTATAAGCTCAGTATTAGTTAAGCCCCAATGAAACAAAAGTAATAGGTGCACAAGGATCTGCTAGTGGCTTTGTTGAGCTGCTGGGTGGCGCTGAGGAATGTTGCTGGGAAGTATGCTCCTGAACCAGCAGCTGCATCCCTTGTGTGCATCATGCTGCTGCAAACCCCTTGCACAGTGCTGGGCTTCCATGGCATGCAGAGTGGCTGCAAACTGTCTTGGGAGGGGAGGTACACTGATATGTCCCAGGCCTCCTTTGAATCTCTGATCTTAAGGGGTGTTTGTTTGTTTGTTGTTCTTTTTAAAAAATCACAACAAGACTGGGACAGAGATCTGAGACCCCTAAGGATTTCTTGTAAGGGAGGTGAATCATCTTGTAAATGGAAGTCTGCAAAAGAGGGGGTGAGAATGAGCTGTTACCTAGAAGAACTTTCTCTGTTTAATCCTATGATTGATAATGATTTAATTTTTGCCAGTTCTGATTTCCCTGACGTTCCTGTGAAACTGCTTAGACTGAAATGGCTTGTGGATGTATTCCAGTTTGTCAGCTCATCTTGTGAAACTCGGAGGTAGTGAGGGGAGGTTTGGGGAAATGGATCGAGGCTGGATCCTAACAATGGATCTGTTAGGAAATAGCAAACCGAGGGATTTCTTGTGATACTTTGTGTTATAGATGGGCATACTGTGATCCAAGGATTGTTTCAAAGCAGCAACCGTAACTCTGCTTCGCTGCTCTCGCAACATGGGTATTTTTAGACTGATTCCCATTTATACCCATCAGTACTTGCAATCATCACAGACAGTTACCAAAATTAAACCTGAAGTTGGGTGGGAAAATAGGCACTGACCTTGTCAGTACAAACCAAAATCATATCTTATTTCAGACAAACACCTCAGAGCAGCGTTTTCCCATATGTGCAAATGCAAACTCTGAGGAACTGTAAAAGAGTTTAAAAAGCATCGTTAAGCCCAAGAATGAGCACCCCATGCTTCATTACTCCTCTCCCTCTTCCAAACTACTGTGCCCTTTGATTAAAGTCTGGCTACTGGCAAAACCACTTACACTGGAGTGTAGACAGGATGATAGGGGAAATTTAAGCCTGAGGAGCAGCTCAGACGTGAGCTGACAGGATGACAGAGGTGTCCAGCGTGTTTGCCCATGCCATGTTGGTGGTTTGCTGGTGGAACCAGTGGGAATCTTGGTTCTGCTCACAAATGTCTCTGTGATTCTATGACCTGCTGCCAGAGCTATCCCCACTGCAGGCTGGTTTTTTTCCCAGGTTTTGGCAGCAGGAGAGGGGAGCACAAGCAAAATGACCGCACCAAGTGATCTTCATGCTGTCCTTTGTTTCACAGCCCAGGGAGGGAGCAGGGAGATGCTGCTGGCATCCTGTGGGCAAGCACCTTGCCTGTTCTTGGTACATGGGCATGACCATGGTCATGGCCAGGTATGTACTTAACAGCTGCATATGAGAATTGGTGTGGTAGCATCTCCTCACTGGAGCTGCAATGGGATTGCATGTCCATGATGAAGGGTCAGAGAAATCCTTGACAGATGCAGGAAGCAGCACAGCACTTCGGTAGGGTGGTTTAAGGCAGTCTTCTAAAAATCCGTTTTAGTCCATTCATTACAGATCAGGTTAGTCGGGTAAGCAGTATTCCAGTGTGCTGTCCTCCAGCAAGCTTGAGTTCCCTGTGGGCTAAAGTGAAGCCCAGAAAAGTGGACTGTCAGATGTTTTGCAGCCTTGTCCAGAAATGTCTCTTGGATGAAGCTGACCACCTTCCTGGGAGGTATCTTGCTTTCCAGACGCTTTATAGCCTGACATCTACTGCTGCCCTGGTAGAGCTGGGGTGATGCGTAAGGGAGATGAAGGCTGGCAGGTGCCTTTCTGCTTTTGGGGCAGGAACCCACACCAGAAGGGATGCTCCATCCCCAGGTACCCCACTGGCAGGACCCCTGGCTCTCTGCTGCCTTACCTGTTGGACAGATGCATTCTTGTGAGAAGCAGTGCTGCCTCTGTTCCCTTCCATAGAATCAATATGTTATTGATTCTATCATTGATCAATATGTCATTGAGAGCCCAAGAAACTGTTGGCTCTCAGGACACACAGGCACATCGTAGGCCTGTGCTCACTGTGCTGTGTGCCTTGGAGTGCTGTGGCCTCTCCAGTGCTAGAAGTCACACTTCTTCAGTTAGCAAAGCATCTAATGGAAAAAAAAAAGAAGTGATGAGATATTCCTGCCTGTGCCCTGCTTTTAACACTCTGGCAGGACCCCCGCACCAAGCTCTGGTTGTTGTTCAGCCCACAGAGGAGTAGTGGGCAGCAGGTGCTGCCTTCCTGTTCCTCCTGCTTTCCATGGCCATCCCCAGGATGGCTTGGCACATCTGGCCAGGAAAGGGCTGTGTCCCTCCCAGGTTCCCTTTCCCACACAGCTTGTAGGTGGCTGTCAGTCATCCATAGGCACTGATATTTGTGCCATTTCCTTGTGTGGTTCAGTAAAGTGAAATCCTTGTCCCCTGCACGGTGCCGCTGCTTGCCATTCCTCCCAATTACTGCTATTAGGATCCAGCAAGGTTTCTCAGGCTTCCCTCCTGTGCGTTATGCCTGATCTCTTGTACATTTCTGAGATTTACTTTCATTCCCTGTGTTCTCAGCAGCAGAAATTGCAAGGAGGTATGTGGTTTCCCCTCCAGTCGTTAATTCTTGGAGCCATGGAGTCTGTGCCAATTGAACTCAAGCTCAGCTGTCACTTTGCAATAAGTTAATTCAAGAGAACAGTACCGCTCCTCCCCCCAGAGTGCTGGGAAAGCCTTTGCTAGTCTGCCATGGCTTTCATTAGCCTGAGCTGACCTTGGGTTAAAGTCTAACTCCGAAGGTATTTCATTAGCTGCTGTGCCAGCCAGCTGCACGAGGAACCACAGCAGGGTGCCAAGGCAGTGAGACACTGGCTTCCAGCACCCTGCCCTGCTCCCTTGTGGGGCCTGCACCAGCCCTGCACTTGCACTTTCATTGCATGATGAGGTGCCTAGAACAGAGAGCTGCAGGGGCATCACCACAGGCTGCTCACATCGCAGGGGCCTTGGAGCCAGCCCTTTGCATTCAGCAGTGCTGGCTCTGTGGGATCTGGCATTGCTCAGTTTCATGTCCTTTTGCATAAACACAAAGGAATACAGTTTTCTGGCAAAAAGAAATACACCCTTTCTGTGCTTTTTCTTATAGAAGATTCTCGTCTCCTGCCTCCCAGCCTAGCAGAGTAGCAATGCATTTTGTGGAAATTGCTTTTTTCCTGTCAATTGAATTCTCAAACCACTGCTTTTTCTCCAGTATTCCCAGTACAAGCATTTAACCTTTCTTTTTTCTTTGGAGGAGGGGGATAAGGGTAGAAGGGGGCGGAGGCAGCTCGGTTCATTTAGGGGAACTTCCATTAAAGAATTTTCTGTTTATTTGTATTCTGCTAGCGCAGTCTGACCATTCAGGGTGCTTGGTATTTTCCCTTACTGGTGGAGAGTGCTACTGGGCAGACTTAAATCTCTAACTGCTGCAGTTTAGATGGGCTGGAATGAAATGAGGATACTTCTCTTCAGGTTAACCTTGTTTTGGATGCTTTCATGGGGGGGATGATGAATCTAGAAAGTCATCATCTCTCCTCTTCACTGTCTGATCTGCCTAACCTACCCTGCAGTGAGTGGTTGCAAGTTTTCTTACACTTTTACTGTGTAGAAACAGTGTGACAGGGATGGGTAACACGTTTCTAAGGGCTGAGTTTTCTGTGCTTTTCACACATACTCCTTGCGCTGGGATTCAGACATAATTTTACTCTAAGCTGACAAGGTTACATGCTCTCTATTAAGCAACATATGTTACTCTGTTCTGCAGAAAGGGCAGTTTTAATGCTCTGCCAGTAGGAATGTGTTGTGCAATGATGCATACTCCAGCTGGCATTACTTTCCATCTAAAGTTATTTAAATGGTGAGCTCTGCATAAAAGACAGATGTTGAAAACAGACTCCCACTAACCTGAGGTCAATGGTAAGGCTCTCCTGCTCTGCTGAGAGAGATGTTTTTTTTCTAATTGAGATGAATATTTTTAGCGTGGGCAGTATAAAATTGAGGGATAATCTTTATTCACTTCTCAGCTGGTTGGAGTTTACAAGTGATCTAATACTTTTTCATTAGCAAGACCACTTCTTTTCTTTTTGAATATCTTTACTTTTTTAACTTGGCCATATATCAGATCTCCATTTTCAGTCTTCACTTACCAGTTTTAGTAGAGTGCTTAGAGCTTCAGTTGGAGACTGACTGTGGAGCTGTGCAAGTCCAGGAGCAGTTGGGTTTCTTTGTTACTCTTTCAATTTTCTGTGTATTTCCCTGCAACGATTTCTTACCTATCTTCTGGGGTTGCCATGTTGCTGTAGCCAGGAATTAATGTAATTAACCCAAACCTATGGTATTATTACAGGTGTTTAAAGATTGAGAATCATGCCCAGAGCCGACAGCCAAGAAAGCTCCTCTGACCGTTACACCATTTAGTTAGTTATAAGTAATACATTGAAATGTGAACTGCTGCAAGGTGTGAAACCAAAGGGGATCATGGGGAATTGCACAAATTCTCTTTCCTTCCTGCCACCATCAACTGCTGCCTTCCGGGGAGCTGCAGGGGCTTGCTGGGGTGTGCAAGGGCTTGTGGTGAGATGTGCCTTCCTCCTGCTGGAACCAACGAGCAGCATCCTGGCATGGCGACGCACTGTCGCTGCCAATGCGAAGGGCTGCACCATAAGCTGGCAGGTCTGAGAACACATTCTGCCAGGCACAGTTTTGGGTGCATCCCTTACAGTCTGTGTGGCTCACATCTCACTTAGAGGAACTGTGCAACCTAACTCTCCCTTTGACCCTAGCCAGAGGTACTGCTTTAGGTGAAATCCCTCTGGTTTGCAGAATGAGCCTTGTGAGCAAGGCAGAGCAAATTGCACAGTGTCTGAAAGCAGGGAGGGTAGCTGTGCATGAATGGTGTGCCAGGCTCTGCAGAGTGGTACATGCTCTCTCTAGGTTTGGTTTGCTGCCCCTCTCTCCTGAGTGCTTTTCCTTCTTGCTTGTACCTGTTTAAACAAACTCAAATCTGAAAACAGTGCATCTCCTGGCCCATGGGCTCAACGTGCCTGACCCCTGCAGCCCAGGGATGCAAGAGGCTGCTCAGCTGAATTGCTGTTTATTGAATCCTCTTCCTCGCTAATTTGCTATTAAATTATGGTTAGTGTTTCATTAAGAGTCCCATTGGGCATGAGTTCATTAGTGTTTTATTGGCTAGAGCTGTGCTGCGTTGCATGGGAAATGTATCCCAAAGGGCATCTGGACTCATCAGAATGATTGTACTAACAAGTGTGATGGGGCAGTTTGTGCAATAGCTTTTTAAGCACATGGCTTGGACTTGCAAAGGAGCTTGGCTCTCGCGTCGGCATCAGAATAAAGGCCTGGATTTTTGCAAGGGCTTAGCAAATCTGGCTGGTCGGCCCTTCTGAGAATTTGACTTATTTGCTTCTGTTGGTTCATGCTGGAGTTTTGCCCTGAGCCGTCAGCACAAGTGGAATTTTGGTCTTCAGCATGGAAGAGCTTTCCCTGTGGCACTGCCCTCTGCCACAGCAAGCCTGGGCAGAATCCTCTGCCTGCAGCCAGGGGTTATGGCAGTGTCTCCAAGGAGCTCTGCATCTATTCTGTCCCTGAAACATATGCCAGGGCTGGGTAGCATCCTTGCTGAAACATCCTGGCCTGTCTGCATTGCTGTCCTGGGGCTGTTACGTGCCCAAAACCAAGCTAAAAATATTCTCTCTAACCCTGAGATATTTTTCAGAATTGCTGTCTCTTCCAAGCTCACATTAGTTAGCACTTGGGATGGCCCAGAATAGAAACCCCACAGCTCCAACAGCACAGAAATGCAACTTGATGTTTATAATCAATGATTGTTAGGTCCAATAAATCAGGCTGCAAGGTGCCATGTGGTGACTCTTGGAGCTGTGAAGAGCATATATGTCAGACCATGGGTCTTGGAAAAATCACATGCAGAGCTCCAGAAGGTGCTGGTTTAATTACTCCAAGGCAACTGGGCTGGAGCTCACCTTTTCAAAGCTATATCAAGATGTTTCTTCAGTGTTAGGTACCAGGCAGTGGCTGTGATCTCACTACTGGTCTTGGCAAGGCACAGAAACAGGCTCTTAGATGCAATTTCATTTCTTGTAATGACAAGGAAGGGGAGTATGGGGCTTAGAAACCCACCCTCATGGACTCTTTGATGAGGGACTCTAGTGAGACCCTTGTCCATGAGGAATAAGCCCTACAAGCAGCATATGAGTATGTTCTGGGGATTTTGAGGCTAGCTGTATCCATGGTGGGAGCCTGAGCTCTGCTTTCCCCAGCCCATCACCATAGCTTCAGCCCTAGTGCAGGTGGGCTTGCACAGCTTGCCTGGTCCATGCACTGGGGAGGGCAGAGCCACGCTCCTCTCACTGTTATCTGACACTGTGTGTCCCATCCCCATCGGTGACTTTAAAATGGCTGTAAGGAATTTTATTTTCAGGTCTTTTATCGTTCGATCGCCAGTCATGGCCAGCAGCTTTTCCTGCCTGCTGGCTCTGGCTGCCAAAGTGAATGCATCATGCAGTGCTGGAAATGTCACACCGAGCCTCAAGGCTGAGTGTGGACTGGAGGCAAAGCTTTGCTTCAGGGCCCCTGCCCTGTGCTCCCTCTGCAGAGAGACTGGTGAAATAATAAGAGGATAAATTGAATTCCTCTTTTTGGATGTGCGAGGTGCAGGATGCAGGGCTTTTCTGCTGCTCACAGAGCACAGAGGATCTGTCCCCATGGCTGTGCAGAGCACCCTGTCTGTGGGATCAGCTCTCCAGGTCTCTGATGTAGGTGCAGCCATGGTAGACTAGTTCTATCTCTAAAAGTCCCACAGGAGGAGTGGCTCATCTAGCCTATTCCCCTGCCAGCCCACTCCCTGTTCATAAGACTAAATGCAAAAGTGGCTGGATTTTGGGGGATCTCTGTTCTCTCCCCTAGCTGGGCCAGAGCTTTGTGTTTAGTCTTTGATCTTTGGAAGTTCCTATTGTTTTTTTTTCCCGTCCAGTGACTTCTAATTGAAGTGGGTAATTGCATTATCCCCTCTCCCCTGGAGCAGTTCACAGACTCCTTCGCAATCACCTTTGCTTTTACACTGAGCCCAAGAAAAAAAAGCCCAGTAGAAATGCCATTTGCCTTATGAGAGCTTGGCAATGGTCACAGTCAGTGGGGCAAACCCAGCCAGGTTGTGGAGTCCCAGTAGCTGGCAGGGCTAGGTAGGTGGAAGTCCTTCCTTTGGGGGGGGGGGGGGTTACAGCCCTTCAGAGGGGCAAAGAAACACAAGTTAACATTTCCAGGAGCACCCTGGGCTGAGCAAAGCATTATTCACATCCAGGGGCCAGATTGCTTAAGGGTGTGCTCCTCTGGATGCTGGACACAGGGACACTGCAAGGCAAAACCGCCTCCTGTCCTGTCCTAGCATGGATAGGCAGGCTGGTGCAGGCATGTGCTCAGGGAAGCAAACCTTTCCCTATTGCTCTTGTCCCTTCCCATCAGTCTTCTCAGCCCTTTCTGGGGCTTCCCTGATGCAAGAAGGCTAATTCAGGTGTTTTCTTCCATCCCCTGCAGTATGAATTTAAAGCCAAGAATATCAAGAAGAAGAAAGTGAATCTCATTGTATCAGTGGATGGTGTGAAAGTCATTCTGAAGAAGAAGAAGAAGGTAGGCAGCCCTGGTCCTTGGAGCAGTGGTGCCTCAGCAGCAGGACCACTCCCCTCGCAGTGCAGGGACCTGCAGCATCCTTGGAGTTCTGTGAAACTCTATTGGGCTGGGAGAGGAAGGGCTGGGATCAGTCTCAGATGAGCTGTGTTCCCACAGGGTGCCTGAGCCAGTCTTGGTACAGGGGTATCTTGATGCATGGGGCTCAGGAGCCCCAAGAGAAGTGATGCGGGACATTGCTGGTCCCCAGGAGGACCCAACCCTTGGGAAAGAGTTGCAGAGGAGCATCAGCAGAGCTGTGACAAGAGTTGTCTGTCCCTGGACTGTCTTTGTCCTGTTGTTGATCTCAAGGGCAGCATCTGACGTACTCATTTTCAGCTTCTTTCGTTGCAGAAAAAAGAATGGGCCTGGGATGAGAACAAAATGCTTGTCATGCACGATCCCATCTACAGGTAAGTCTGCATGGTGAGGGGATGGAGGCTTGCGTGTTTCTGCTGTGGTACTTACCCCACACCACACCAGCACTGTGCTGGGGACTGGCCATGGAGAGCTACCACCATGCCCACTGAGGGCAGGTTTTCAAACAGGCAAGGTGGATGAGTGAGGTTTGCTTTCCTTGGTCCTTGGAAGGCTCCTGGGCTGCTGGCTCTGTCCATGGGGACTGAGCAAAGAAAGCCCATGCTGCCTCTGCAAAATGCTTGTGGCTGCTGTGTCAGCAGCCTAATTTTCCCAGTTGAGGCAAAACCACTGCCAAAAATGTTTCCGATGGGATTTTACAGGGATGTGCTGCAGAAGCTGGCACCCTGTGCCCTGCAAAGTGCTGGCTGTGGCCTTGGCAGTCTCCTGGGCATGTGGGTACAATGTATGTTGATATTTTCCTTTCCTTACTGTCCTTGTAGGATATTCTATGTGTCTCATGACTCCCAGGACCTAAAGATCTTCAGTTACATTGCCAGGGATGGGTCTAGCAATGTCTTCAGATGCAACGTCTTCAAATCCAAGAAGAAGGTAGAGATGCTGGGATGTGCATCCTGCCATTGCAGGGTCTCAGTGGGGCAGCTGGGACAGGACCCTGTCACTATGCTGCAGCTGGCAGCCCAGAGCACCCTGGTGATCCTAGTGATGGCGCCTCAGTCCATGTGGCAGCACACAGAGACCCCTAAGAGCTGTGCCAGGCTGGGGAGGTCACTGGGCTGGGTCAGCCCAGCTGAGGTTAAGCTCCTTCTCTCCTCTCCTCCCGCAGAGCCAAGCCATGCGTATTGTCCGGACAGTGGGCCAGGCATTTGAGGTCTGCCACAAGCTGAGCCTGCAGCACACCCAGCAAAATGCAGATGGACAGGAGGATGGAGACAGTGAGAGGAACGGGGACGACCTGGATGTCCCAGGTACTCTGCAAAGGTGGAGGCAGGTGTGGTGTGAAGGTCCTGGAGCCTGGCAGATGTGGTGTGCAGAGTTACCCTCTTCCCATAGGGCTCCTTGCTGTCTGACACCTGCAGTGAATGGATTTGCACAGCAATCTGGCCTGTGGTGCCTTATGCTGAAGCTGGTATGATGCCCAGCAAGGAGCCTTCACTAGGTGTTAGTAGTCATTCTCACAGACATCACCCTTGCTGGGAGCCCATTAGCAGTGCCTGAGTCTCTGCTGGGTGCCTGAATACTCTCTATGCTCAGCTGCACATGCTGCAAACATTTCCTTGCTGCTTCCACAGAAGATGCGCTAAGCACTTGTGCACATCCTGAGGAGCTGTGGGGCCATGTCCAGCTCTCTGCAATTCCCTGCATTATGAAGCTGTGCTTGGGGTCTTGCATCAAGCTCCTGGGGCTGCAGGAAGCCTGCAGATCCTCTCTCCCTTCTCAGCCCCATGGGCAGAGGGCTCAGTGGGGCCCTGGAGAGCTGCCGTGCTCCTCAGTGCCAGTGACTGAACTGGAGGGGAGACAGATGTTTTGCAAGAGATTGGTTAAACACCTCCATTGCCCATTGAGATGCTTGTGGGCCCTGCTATCTGGGTGGGGGTTGCCTGCCCTTCTCTGCCACCCTATGCTGGGTGCCAGTTCCCCTGATTTCAACAGACTGGACTGTGCTGTGTTTTCCTGCTTTCCTCTGCAGCCAGTGCTGTTGTGATGACCTAATCATTGCGCTGTCCTGGACAAGTCATTGTTTGGTTTTCCTCCACACAATGTCCAGGCCATGATATGCAGTTCCCTGGAGATTTCTGAGCATCTGGTTTTGTTTTGTTTGGGTTTTTTCCCCTTGTAATCTCTTGCTTACCTTTATTTAGCTTTCTATGCGTCTTCTGCTTTTGATGACCTATTTGTTCCACATCAGGAGTTTTGGCCACTGCTCCCCAGGTTTGGTGTGCTGGGGCTAGGTGTGTTTTTGGCTGTAAGCTCCATCCCGGAAGCACAGCTGTGTTGTTCTGTACCTGCTTCCCCCAGAGCTGGAGGGTGGGTGACTGGGGCAGTGGGGATTGACTGATGGGCATTGCTCACCATACCCTGGGCACACCATAGCAGGCTCTCACTCCACGTGGGCTGTACTTTGCTCTGATGCTGCTCCCACAGCCTGTCGCCTCACCGGTGCAGAGCGGGCAGCCGCCTCAGCAGAAGAGACGGACATCGATGCTGTGGAGCTCCCACTGCCCGGAGCTGACATCCTCGACTTCAGCCGCGGCGTGACTGACCTGGATGCCGTGGGCAAGGAGGCAAGTGCCTACACTGATGCCAAGGTGCGTGGGTCCTTGCCCTCAACTCCCAGTGCATGGCGCAGCCCTGGTGCTATGGCTGGGATGAGCACCCCAGGGGCCCAGGGATCAGGAGGGATTCTGCAGTATTCCCCTGCTCCCAGATCAAAGCTGTCTGCTGTCACAGGGCTGCCCTTTGGCTTGAGGCCCAGGGGCACTCCTGGGGAGTGTTGTGCTGAGGCTCAGCTATGTGCAGCCACATGGAAAGTGTCTGGGGATTTTTTTCCATCAAACAAATGAAATTAAAAAAAAGACTTTTCTGATACAGTGGAAATTCCCATGAGAAGTATCAGCCTTTTCAGGAATATTCTACGGAAGTATTTGGGCTGTTGTCAAAACTGAAAAAATACCATCTTCCTAGTTTTTCAGCACCCCCAGCAAAGCCTGCATTTGTTTTAAATGCAGAAGCTTCTTTCCTGGGTATTTTGAGGGGCTACAGGCTGTGTGTGCCTGTGGACTCTCTGTGGTGAGGGGCACAGGATCACAGTTTGGATGTTGGTGTTTTGCAGGGCTGCCTCCTCCCTGAAGATATCCTGACAGCGTCACCTAAGATGCTGCTGCCCTCGTCTGCACAGCTGCCTGACTTGGGAACACCCCTCTCTGCTCACCACCAGATGCAGCTCCTCCAGCAGCTCCTGCAGCAGCAACAGCAGCAGACGCAAGTGGCAGTAGCACAGGTTCTCCCCTCTACTCTTTCCTGGGGCAGCAGAAAGACTGGGGCATGCTATTGAGCTCCTCATTGCTGCAGGAGTAACCCCTACCTGAAGGCAATTTTGGAGACAGGCAGCATCACGGGGAGGGCAGGCTGTCTCCAGGCAGAGAAGCCCAGGCCATGGCTGTGGGAGAAGCTGCTGCAACAGGCTGTGGGGAGGAACCCGCTCCTGGGCTGTGCAGCAGGGGGAAAGGAATGGCAATTTGCCCTGGCCCTGTCACAGAAGATGAGGTGCTTATGCCACCAGGGTTCTTGGTCCTTTGGCCTCTGTCTGCCAATGCCTGGCCTCAGCATTAGCCCTGGCCAACTGCTGCCTGGGATGTGCAGCTGGTAGCTCATTCTCTATGCGGGCATTTCTCATTTAAGCAGCTCTGGCTGCTTTATCCAACTTGTTACCTTAGCTTTACTCGTTCCCTGACTCCTCAAAGAGCTATCTGCAATTGCTTTCATTTCTTTCTGCCCTGAGCGATCGGCTCCAGCAGCCTTTCTGTGCTGTCCTGCGCTTTCCTCTTCTCACATCAGAAAATCAGTATCGGTTCTTCTGTCTGAGCTGCTACCTTGAGCGTCTTCTGGGGTCACAGGCTCGGGAAGTTGCTTTCCCCTTGAAGGGGGACCTGCATCCTTTATGTCTGACCAAGCATAGTGTTGTTACAGGCAAAGCTCACCAGAGGAAGCCAGGCTCCTCTGTGGCAGGGGCTGCTCAGCCTCAGCAGCTCCCAGTCTGTGTACCTGCGCAGCCTTGCGGTGGTCATTTCTTCTAGTTCCTACTTCCAAACAAAAAAAAATCTGAAACAGTGTAATGCCATCTCTTGGCTGGCTCCTGGGATGGCAGCTAGTGGCCTCATCCCCCTCTCTCCAAGGGCTAGCATCCTGCTCTGGATCTCTGCCCACCATAGGGTGGTTCTTGTCACAGGAGCTGTCACTTAGCTGCTCTCTAATCCCTTCGGTGCATGCACTGTGGTGATTTTGTATCATTATAATTTATTAGTGAAAGCATTGGGCCCTACCATGTCAACTGCCTTTCAGATGACTGCATGTGCTACATTAACACCTCTGTTAATGGCACTTGTTATCTTCTCTCAGAAAGCGCCAAGTTGATTTGTCTCTAAACACGTGCTGAAGGGAATAAGCTTAATTGTTTACTAACAAAGCCAGGAGATCCACTGTGTTGATGAGGATCTATGGTTGGTCAATAACTACAGGGACCATCCTGTAGTTGTCTCAGCCTCTAATTACTTGGCTGAGGATGAAATGCCATTTAGTTCCCTCATTGACTAGGGACTTGCTTTTGCAAGGTGTGTACAGACACCTGTGAAAGTTCTTCCTCTTGACTTAAGGCCAAGAGTCCTTCCTGGGTCTTGTTGCCAGGAGGAGGATGGCATGAGCCACTGCCCCTTTGCAGGACATGGCATTTGGACTCTGCTGGCATCTTCTCCTGGCGTCACCTGGGTACCACCTGGCCGCTGCTGCAGATGGAGACAGCTGCCAGTTGCAAGGAGGGATGACTTCCAGGCTGATGCTGCCAGTACTGAGCTTTAGCACCCACTTGTTATTTATGATCCCAGCTCTGCTCAGGGTCTCTGCTTCACTCACCAGCATTTGGCAGAGGGTCCCTGTCCCATCTCACTGCTGTGCCACTCTGTTCCACCACTGGCAGGAAGAGGAGGTGACTGTAGTGGTGGTGTGGCATATCTCACCTGGCAAACCAAAAGGGCTTTGTGCTGCTTACTCAGTGTATGAAGTATCACACCCTGTTGCCCTTGGTCTGGCTTCATGGACAGTTGCAGGTCACAGCACTTTGCTTGGCCCCTTGCCACCACTTGAGTTTGCTGTGCTTCAACTCTGCTCTGCCAGGGGCATTGCTCTGGCTGTGTTTGGACAAAGCAGGCAGAGCCTGCCTGAAAGGAGACCCAGCACTGCCTTCTGGTACCCATCCAAGAGGGCAGACTAAAGAGCTGTCCCTGGGCAAGGGCTCCTGTCTGGTCTCACCCAGGAGCATCCCACCCTCTCTGGAATGTGGTGCTGGTGATATAGAACACTTGCATGTGGGTAGTTATGCTAAGATCAGTGGGCTTCTTGCCCATGGACTCCCTGCAGGCTAACATCTAGGCATTACTTCCAGGGCTAAAATGAGCAGCCAGCTCGCTTCCCTGGAGCCACTGTTTCTCAGCAGCACCTCGCCATCTGTGTTGCTTGAGGCATGTCGTGCTGTCACAGCTAGAGCCACCTGCAGCTCCAGGGCAGCTCTGATGCTCCAGCCCCTGCTAGTGACAGATGCCACTGGCAGGACCCTGTCCCTGGGAAACTTGCCTGGAAAGACAGCTTGGACGGGGCTGCCCATGGTGCATGGCTACGTGCACATGCATGGGCAGCACTATCCAATTGTTCAAGCGTGTCTTTTCTTCTGCATCCATCTGGCTTCCTCCTGCATTGCCCTTTCCTTGTGCATTCTTGGCACACCTATGTAACCAATGGTTTGGTCAGTGCAACTTCCCTTTGCCTTGGGCTTTTCCATCCAAGACGCCAGGGGACCGTGCGCTGGATTTGCTGCATGTGCACTGGTGTGACATTGCTGCCTGCCCTGCTCCGCATCTCATCTGCGGGTACCCACAGGGAATGGCTTCTTCATCAGATCATTCCATGGGATGCTGGTGAGCGCTGGTAGATGAGCAGGGCTGGCTGGAATTGACACTCTAAGCCCTTGAGCAGCATCATCCACACACTTACCCACTCTCTCCTGTCACACAGGTCCACTTGCTGAAGGACCAGCTGGCTGCAGAGGCAGCAGCGCGGCTGGAAGCCCAGGCTCGCGTGCACCAGCTCCTGCTCCAGAACAAGGACTTGCTGCAGCACATCTCGCTCCTGGTCAAACAGGTGCAGGAGCTGGAGCTGAAACTAGCGGGGAACACCACCAGTAAGCGCTCCTGCCCCTTACTGTCCCCTCACAGCTAGCCGGGTCTGTGGAGGACATGCACGTGGGTGTTTCTGTTGGTGTTTTGTGCTTGACAAGTGGGTGTGTAGGGGAATATTAGTGCCTTTCCAACCTGGTTGGTTTGCATGTGGCGGAGTGCTTGCAAGCAGTGTTGAAATGGCTTGGGGAGGACTGTATGGACAGGTCACATATGTACATCAGCTATATGACCACTTTCCCCAGTGGCCACATGCTCTAGGCCAGCTCCTTACCTGCTCAAGAGCCCCTCCTTGACCTTGCTCTCCAGCAGATGTGGCCATCAGCTCCCTGCAGAAGCTTGGATGGGAGACATAACTTTTTATCCTGCAAAACTGGCTCTTTGTTGGCTGGCAGTAGCTCCCAGCACCAGTGACACCCAATGAGCCCCTCTAAATGATTGTGATGGGGAGGCTGACACCCAAGCGACCTAGGCCATGCTCCTCTGGCCAGCCTGCGGCCAGCTGTGGTGGCTGGGCTATGCCCAGGCAAGCTGGGGTGGCACTGCCTGCCTCTCAGTCATGCTCTTCTCTTGCAGCGGGCTCCCAGGACAGCCTGCTGGAGATCACCTTCCGCTCAAACGCCCTCCCTGTCCTCTGCGACCCGACCACCCCGCAGCCTGAGGACACCCACCCGCCACCACTGGGCTCTGGCTCAGGCTTCCCCAGCACCATGGGCAGCCCCATAGGTAGGAACAACTGTCTGGTGAAGCTGGAGTGCTACCGCTTCCTGCCTGACTCGGGGCCACCTGCCCCGGAGCCAGCGCTGGGCAGCCTGGAGCTCATCAAGTTCCGCGAGTCGGGCATTGCCTCCGAGTACGAGTCCAACACGGACGAGAGCGAGGAGCGTGACTCCTGGTCCCAGGAGGAGCCACCGCGCCTGCTCCATGTCCAGACCAGGCAGGACCTGGGCGACAGCCTGGAGGATGAGATCGCGGTGTAGGAGTCAGCAGGAGGTGGTGCGGACCTGCTGGAGCTGGGGTGGACCCTGGTCATAGCCCCCTGGCCCTGGCAGGAGCGGGACATCTCGGAGGTAGGGGGTGGAGGAGGGAACATGAGTCTTCAGCACACAGCCGGGAGCTGTGTGGAGGTGAGGATGGAGCCGTGCCGAGGCAGTGCACCGGGCATGCTGTGCTCCAGTGTGCAAGGGCTTGTGTGCTGAGCTGGAGCATCCCCACTTCACATCAGACATCGAGCTGAGCTGCTTGGGCTGTCCCATCATCCCTGTCCCTCTGCAGGCTGCATTTCAAGGTCAGGCAGAAGCAAGGGGCTCCCTGCTGGGTTAGCCGCTGCTGATGGTGGGGAAGCAGGAAAGTAGATGAAGGTTTTTCTGGGGGAATGAGAGAGCAGGTGTGGGGAAAGCGGGACCAAGGTGAAGGCAGTGAGCAAAGACAGAGCCACTGTCAGGTGGTCTGGCTATCTGCATGGTGGAGAGGGTGGGAGATGAAGCCAGGGCCATGCTGACAGGGTGGTTAGGGTTGGTGATGGTGCACTGTTGGCAGGGGTGAACAAATGAGAGGTGAGGCAGCGGGGGACAGTGGAGACAAGCCTGGGAATGAGCTGAAGGAATGAGATGAGGTTGTGCAGGGTGGCCATACACAGGCAGCTCCTGGCAGGTTGATGGTGTTTGTTGTGCTTCCAGGAAAGGGTTTGTCCCTGCCTGAGCTAGGTGGAAGGTCTGCAGGCAATGTCCACTCCTCTCTCAGTCTGTGGAGCAGGTAAGAAGGCGCAGCTTGGTGTGGAGCAGGGAGCCAGGGCATATAGTACAGGACTATGCAGTGCCCTTCATCTCATCAGCCAGTCCTTGTGATCCTCAGTGTGGCTGCCAGGTTTCAAAGCCTTTCTGGTGCTCTCAAGTCATATTTTCAAGCACTTCCCTGCACCCCCTTCACCACAAACTCCCAGCTTTGCTTTATAGACAAACCATCCCATTTCCAAGCAGTCATGTGCCCCTGGACCAGGGATGGGGGATGCAGTGCTGGCATCATCTGTGTGCAGGGATGGGCATGCTTGCCATCCCTCAATAGGGAGGGAACTGCTGATGTCTGCAAGGGGGCTTCTTTAGCTCTGGTTTGCACCCTCTGGAAAAGTGAATCTGAGATCTTAGGATTCTCCAACAGACACCAAGGCACCCATGGCTGAGAGCCATCCTGGGGGCCTCCAAGGGATCCAGAGTGTGTTTCTTTTCTGAAAGCACATTTATCAGTTGTCTGTTGCTGCAGTCTCTAAAAGGATGCAGCTGAAGGGGTATGAACCAGAGTTCTAATGTCCATCCCATTCCTTGTGGAAACACTCAATGAGGTGAGAATTGGTGCAGTTGTCTTCCTCCCTACCCACCCTCCTATCCTGCTTCTGCTTCACTTTGTTGCTTCCTTGCTACTTTTGTCTTCACCAGCTCTGTCTCTGCTAGATCTGCCTACAACTAACCCCTAGTAGAGGATCTCCCAGACACGAGTTCTTGCTCTCCTCCTGGCTGCTGAGGAAGGTCCATCATTTCTTTCTGCCCCAGTACCCTTGGGACTGAGGGCTAATGAGGAATGAGGTATGGGTGAGACTGCCAGGGTTGGTACAAACTGTGCTTTGCAGCCTCCATCACAGCAGGCTAGACACTGAGGAGCTAAAGAGTCCTAATGGGAAGGAAGATGTTTTGATGTCCCCAGCAGTGGCTTCAGGGGAGTCACAGTGGCAGAGTAGGAGCAGGTACTGTTTTGGGACAGGGCTGCCCCTGTCCTCTGGCCACCAATACTTCTGTATGTCCTGTCCTGCACCGCTGTGGGTACAGCTGTGTGCAAGCCCCTCTGCTGGGGACCTTGACATCCTACTGCCAGCTCACAGCAGCTGGAGGTGAAGGTATGGGGTGGGAGGCTGGTCCCACCAGGAGGAAGAGGTGGGGATGGTAGCAGACACAGGAGATGACACAGATAGTGTGGGTTGCATGGGTGAGCTCAGAGAGGGATTTACATGTGGGCAGACAGATGATGCAGGAGAGGGACAGCAGGAAATTTGGCCATATACACAAGGCAGATGAAAGGAGAGCCCAGGAGGAGCAGCAGCACATCTCTTCCAGGCTGGGCTGCCTTAGAAAGCAGGCAGGCTGAGCTTTCTCCCTGTGCCACTGCTCCTGCCCATCCCTGCTGCACAGCTGTAGCCCAGGCAGTGCCCCGTGAGGAGCACTGGGACAGCTGAGGGCTCAGGCTCCTGCCTAGCACTCTGCTCACAGGAGAAGGTGGTGGGTACCCCATGGGTTGATGGGGTGCTGCCAGAGCGGGGTGGGGACCCTGCCAGCATCCTGCCGCACCACTGATGTACATGTGTAAACGATCCTCCTCCTAAGTCAGCACTGCCTCCAAGATGGCTCTCTAGCCTCTTGCTTTTGCTATGGACCTTAACTGGGAATTTAAAGCTATATTTTTTGTCCTTTCTTTTCCTACAACTGTCGTGTTACTAACTGTTGACTCAATCTATCTGGGAGACCAATCTGCAATGTAAGTGCACTTAACCCTTGGGTGTTATCATTAGTCAACTGGCTTTTGCTAAATAAATCTTTCTATTTCTCAAGGCTTCCTGTTGTCTCTTCCTTCTCACTGACTCTCTCTCTTTCTGTACTTCCTTCCCCCTCCATGCTGGGAGCCACCACCAGCAGTGGCATCCCTTAGCCTTGCACACCTCCAAACTAAGCATCCTCCCCTGTAGGACTCTTGCTTGTGGTGCTAGCCACCGGCTGCTGGTGAGAACAAGGTGCCCTGAACACTGCTGGAAGTAGAGGGGTTTCAGTCTTCCCCTTCAGCCACTGCACAGCACAGGCTCATCCCAGGACTGACCCAGCAGTTCGAGGATGCCAGGAGGTTCCTGCCATCTGCAGAGCACCATGCAGAGATGCAGTGATGCTGAAATGCTAAGCAGTGCTTTTAGGGACAGGGGAGATTTTTGGCTTCTGGTGAAGGAAAAGTCGGGAAGTCTCTTTTAAAGGATCATATAGTCAAGAGTAGCAGGCAGGCAGGGCTGGCTGCTCCTGAAACGATTTATTCTGCCGCTGACAAGAGCGAAGGAGCAGTGCCCTCCCGCGGCGGCAGCCCGGCTGGTGGGGCTACACGGACACCCCGGGGGCCGCAGTCTCCCGCAGGATGCGCTCCTTCTCCCACAGGGCCTTGAGCCTGCGGTAGTACACCTTACAGCTGTAGCCCTCCTGAGAGCTGTTCTTGATGTGGGTCTTGATCGACCACAGCGTAGGGAACATGCAGCAGCATGATACACACTGGTAGCCATGCTGGGACACTGGGTGCTGCTGGGAAGCAGTAAAGATGTCCTGGACTGTGATGCTGGCTCTGCTATCCGGCAGCCTGTCCCTCTTGGGTAGCTGAGCCTCATTTGAGGAGTCAGAGGAGGAGCAGACTATCTCCAAGAGGTCATCAGGTTCCTCACACTCCTGAGTGCTGGTGGCAAGGCTGGAGAAGGAGCTGTCCTGGTGCTGCTGGGTATCTCCCTTGGTGCACATGAAGTAGCTGTAGGGTGAGAACCAGGGCCGGTAGATTGTGCGGGTGTGGGCAGGGAGCTTGCTGCTTGGTGAGGCTGCAGGGCCACAGGCTGTAAGAGAAAACGGTCTGCAGTGAGTCAAGGGTCCCTGTAAGAGCCTGGTCTCCCACGGGATTCAGAGCAGTGTTGGGGACTGCACTGTTCCTCTCTGTTTCCATGGGATGTCAGAGGTGTCTGTTTCTGTCACTCCCATCATGGAGGGTACCATCCCTTCTACTGTGGAATGCAGGGGTAGATACAGGCAAGGGATGGTGGTGGGCATCAAGGCACCAGCAGTGCACAAAGTTCATCCAGCAGTTCACTGGAGCCCTCCCATGGAGAGCTGCACTGGCACAAGGGCAGTGATGGGTGAGGTTGAGCTGTGACTCCAAGGGCAGCACCCACAACTTTGAAGATTCCTGCTGGGAAGACGTGGGGGAGACACCAGTGTAGTTCAGAGGAGGGATGTAACTACAGAGTCCCACCAGGTCCCCAGAAAGCACCTGCTGCCACGGAGCCACCCGGTCCACTTTCTCTGCCCATGCAGGAAGACATGCCCAGCCTAACCCCTCCTGCAGGCCCTTGCTGTGCCACAGAAGGCTGAGCAGGGCCCGGGCCATGGCCATGCCCAGGAGGTGCAAGGGGGGGCCCTCCCCACATGTAGTGCTGGCTGCATGCACTCTGTGCTCACCTGATAGGCTGGCAGGGCCACAGGAGCATGAGGCCTCCGGGCTTATTGTCCTGATGCCACAGTGCACAGTCCTGGTGGAAATGGTGGGCAGGCCAAAGCTCTCCATCACTCTCGTGTAGCAAGTGATGGTGTAGTTCCTGCAGCATGGTACCCATGCTGTAATCCTGCTGATGTCACAAGGGGATGGTGCACTGCAGGATGCTCCTGGGCAGTCTGCTCAGGCCCTGGGATCTCAGGAGCTTGGCCAGCACAAGGGGACAGCCAGCCTGGGCTGGAGAGAAGACTAGAAGGGTGGGCAGTGCAGAGCCCAGGCTGTGGGTGTTCTCAGGGAATGCGTTGCTGCTCTTCAGGTGCCTGGCTGACAAGGGCTTCCCACGGTTCCCATCTCCACAGGCAGCATGCCAGGTCTGGGCAGGGGTTAGCAGCAAACCTTGCCTGGCAATGCAGAAGGGACAAGTTTGCTGTCCCCTTGGTAAATCCTCTTTCTTTCTTTCTTTCTTTCCACAACCTGCTTCCCAAGTCGTTCAGTGTCAGGTAAGAGATGCTCTTGGTGTGTTGGCAGTGCTGGTGTGGAGCCCTCGGCTCATTGCTACCCCATCCCACCCCATGCTATCCTCAGTGCATGGCCTGCCTGCCCACAGGCTTTGCGGGGATTCAGAAGCAGCCTCCCTGTCCCCCAGGATTTGCTCCCATGCTGCTGGTTTGGGAGCTGGCAGGCAGCTCTGGGACATGCTGCACCTGCTCGGGTCCCCTCTCCAGCCTGGCTCACAAGCCCTCACTGTCCCCTTTCCCCCCTCCAGTGGACCAGAGCATGTTTGAGAACGCCAGCGCCAGCACAGCACCCACCCCACGGCTGCATCACGGCCCTGCCGCAGCCCTGCCACAGCCCTCCCGCCCTGCCGGCAGCCAGCACCTCCGCAACCTGGGTAAGGCCATGGGGGCCAAGGTGAATGATCTCCTGCGCCGCAAGGAGCCGGGCAGCCTCCCTGTTGTGGGAGTGATGGAGGTGAATGCCAGCGCTGGTGCCATTCTGGGCATGGGACAGCCAGCTAGTGAGGATGGGTGAGTGTTCCCTTGATGGGGCCATTTGGGACAGGCTGGAGGGGCTTCAGCATGGGGCTGTATGTGACTTCTCTGTGCTTGCAGGGCTGTGGGGCTGGATGCCTTTCCCCGGCTAGACCCCCCACCCCCCATCACCAAGAAGCGGACACCACGTGCCCTGAAGACCCCGCAGGACATGCTCATTGCTCCACAGCCAGTGGTGACCACCCCAATGAGCAGCATGGAGGAGCCCCCTGAACTACCCACAGCCCACCCTGACCCTTCAGAGGAGCAGCCGGGTATGAGGGACCCATCCCCTCTAGAATGCCCTGGGTTGCCCAGTATGATGGGCACCCCAGGCCCCAGTGGGGACCAGCCCACTGGTGCTCTTCCTGTGCCTGACCTCATCCATAAGGGCAACCTGGAGAGCCAGCGGCGAGCAGGAGAGTCACTCAGCACAGAGAAGTCCTCCCGGAGAACAGGGCTGGAGCATGAGCCACTGGGGAGCACAGGGCAGCCAGAGGCATGTACCCCTGGCTTGGAGGTGGAGGGACCCCATCCTGACTTACTGTCATTTGAGTAGCAGTAGGGGAGCCACAGCAGGGGCACTGTGGAGGCTGGCTCTCCCAAGCATGTCTCTTGCTGCCACATGCTGACCCTGTGTCTCTTTGGGGTCATTATTTTGGGGAGGGGGAATCCCTGGGGTGTCAGGAGCCCTGCTGCCCCAGTATAGGGAGCTAGAACATCCCACTTCTTCCCAAATTTCCAGGAGGGGCACAGCCTGTCCTGCTATGGCTTCTGCAGCCCCATCCTTGGGCTTATTTGTCATCGTCTGTGCAAAACTCCCATCCTGCCACAGTGGTTCCATCCTGTCTGCAGCCAGGAGCTATGCTGGGCTGGGGACCAAGGGTTGGGGTCACTCAGCAGCCTGGATGCTCATTCATAGGTGCACAAGCACCAGCCTGCCCCCAACTCTGCCCGCTCTGCCTGGGCAAGTGTCCCACACTGTGCTGGCTTCCCTGGTCAGGAGGATTTCCCAGCTTATGCCATGTGCTTGCTGAGATACCCTGTCCCAGGGTGCTAGTGGGCTTACTCACCCCTGCAGTCTAGTGCCAGTGAGCCAGGATAGCACCTTCTCCAGGTTCCAAACCTGTAGCATTGCTCTGCCCAGTGCTATCTCTCTGCACCTGAGCCCCAGTTCTGGGGGACCCACTTGCAGAGTGAGTTTTGGTGGGGAGCAGGGCTGGTCACCTGGGGCTCCATGGCTGCTGGCCACTAGGCTCTGGCCGAGAGCTGAGCCTCCCTGTAAGACTCACCTCTAGCTCCTGCTTGTTTCCTTGTCATGCCCCAGCCACCATGGAAAGGGCTAACCTGCCCAGGCAGGTGGCACACTGTGTGGGCCAGTGCCACTGTTCTTCTTTATTTGTTGGCATGGTGATGTCTTTGTGAAATTGGGACACAGGAAGCCATATAATTGTTTCCCCATGAATTACAGCCCGTGGATCCATGGGCTGGTGCAAGGAAACAGCTGTGAAATGGCAGGTTTTGCTTAGACCTTTTATGTGCATCCTTACCAGAAAGGTGGGTTTGAGAGGAAAAGCTCCCAAGATTACCTGTGAGCTGGAAGAGGCTAGGGAGTCATGAATGGGGCACCTCTGCTCACAGCTCCATTGGTGCCATGCAGGATGGTTGTGCTGAAGAAGTGTCTTCCACCACCCAAAGCCATGCTGTGGTCCTCCTGAAGGATGGAGGCCGTGAGCATGAATCCCTTTGCTTTGAGAGCAGCCATCATGCCTCTTGGCATGGTGGCTGCTGTGGCAGCACTGGGGCTCTGCAGCTCTCATCCCCTGGGAAGGCCCTGCTGGAGATGGAGACATCAGAGATGCACAGAGCCTGGGGCCAGCCTGCAATCAGTGCTAAGGTATAACACACCCTGTGTATAATGCAATTACACTGTGCGTGGCTGATTCCACCCCACAAACAGAAATCTGTGTGAGTATGTATATGTGTATACTGCCTAGGTCTACACAGCATTGTTCATGTAGATGGAAAAAAGGGCTTGTAGCTCTTCTTTGAAGAACCAGCATCTTCCAACCCTGCCAATCACAAGGGAACCTCACTGCTGGTCCAGTCCCTCTATTTAATTTGTGTAGAGTGTCTGTGTAGTTTGGGACAAAAGATGCAGGTTGCACAATAAATTTTCTTTGTTTGTTTTTTACCCACTGACACATAGCAACCCTTTGATGGGAGGGTACCACCTGTGGTATAGCCCTGAAGCCTCCTGATGAGCCTGGGGACATGCTGGATGCTCCTGCATGGGGGCTGCAAAGCCGAAGAGTGAGGCAGCAGCCCCGTGATGCTGAAGAGTGATGGGGAAAGCCATGCTCCGGCACCAGGCTTGCTGGAGTGATCGCACAGGACAATGACATCTGCCCTGCTTAAAGCCATTAGGGGAAATCATAGAATCGATTAGGTTGGAAAAGACCTTTAAGATCATCAAGTCCAACTTCTACCCAAGACCGTCACTAAAACATGTCACTGAGGGCCTCATCTACACAATTTTGAACACTCCCATGGACAGTGACTCCACCACTTCCCTGGGCAGCCTGTTCCAAAGTCGGATCACTCTCTCTGTGAAGAAATCTTTCCTAATATCCAATCCAAACAGCCCTTGGTGCAGTTTGAGGCCATTGCCTCTTGTCCTATCACTTGTTTACCTGGGAGGAGAGACTGACCCCCACCTTGCTACAGCCTCCTTTCAATAGTTGTAGAAAGCATTAAGCCTCTCTCTCCCCCCCCCGCCCGAGCCTTCTCTTCTCCAGACTACACACTCCCAGTTCCCTCAGCCCCTCCTCATCGCACTTGTTCTCCAGACCCTTCCCCAGCTCCATTGCCCTTCTCTGGACCTGCTCCAGCACCTCAACATCTGTCTTGTAATGAGTGGCCCACGACTGTATTCGAGGTATGGCTTCACCAACACCAAGTACAGGGGCTGGTCACTTCTCCGTTCCTGCTGGCCGCACTGTTGCGGATACAGGCCAGGATGCCGCCGCCTTTCTCGGCTGCCTGGGCACAAGTTGGCTTATGTTCAGTTCTGCCAATACCCCCATAAAGCGCTGCCAGAGGCCTGACACGTGCACAGGGCACCCCCACTCCGGGAGCCAGGCCCAGCGGCACAGCCATGGGGGAGCCAGGGGACGCTGGGTCTGTTTGGCGGTACCGGAGCTGGGCAGTGACACGGCCGACCCGCTGTGCCGGGCTCTGAGAGCACCAGACTCCGATGCCGCAGTCTCCGCCCCGGAAAAGGCGGGTCGGTGGCGGCCCCGCCCCGTTTCCGGTGTCATGGCGGCCGGAACGCGGCGGCGGCTGGTGTTGGGGACGGTGGCAGTCGCGCGGCAGCGGCGGGGCAGCGGGAGCGGCGGGGGGGCGATGTGAGGCGGGACCGCGCCATGTCGGGGTGCGTGTGGGGCGCGGCGCCGCTGCTGGAGGCGCTGGGCCGGCTCTGGGAGGTGCAGGCGCCGCTGGGCAGCGGCTCCTCGGCCTCCGTCTACCGGGTGCGCTGCTGCGGAGACCCGCGGGCCCCCCCGGGCGCTGTCAAGGAGTTCGTGCCCCCTCCGCCGCGGCCCGGCCCCGCGCGCCGCCCCGGCGCCCGCCCGCCCGCCGCTGACTGCGCCGAGTACGGCTTCCGCAAGGAGCGCGCCGCGCTCGAGCACCTCCGCGGGCACCGCAACATCGGTAACGGCACCCCGGTACTTCCTTCCCAAACTTCTTTCTTAGGGCACCCCGTGGGCACCCCCTGTTCCCGGAGCCGCCCCCAGACAGTCTCCCCCAGGGTAAACCACCCCCAGCCCCTTTGGGAATAAGAGTGTGCTCGCCCCCAAGCTGGCCCCCACACGTAGGGCTAGGGACCCCCAAACCAATGTCCCCCTTTGGTTGACACCCCTGGGCAGGCAGATTTGAGTGTCCTTCGCCTGGACACCTTAAAGCAGCATCCCTGCCGTGGGTGCTTCCTGGTGCATGTTCCTGGGTACATCCCCTTTCTCTGGCTTGGGGCCTTTGGGTGACCTCCTCAGTGCAGGCAGGAGGTGGTGTCACCCTGTGGGCAGGCAGAGTAGGTCCCGCAGGCAGGGCACCCCAGTGTGCCACTTTGGGAAGGGCTGCCTGAGCTGTGCTGCCTGCCTGCTGGCTCTGGCTGCTGTATGGGTAGGAAAGGCTCTGGCAAGGGAGGAAGTCTCCACATCAGAGGTGTCTGCTGGAAGTCCCCACGTTCACACACCACTAATTCTTTTTCTTAGTGTGATATGCTTTTTAATGCTGTAACGTACCTAGACACCCAGACAGAGCTTAGGTTCCTATTGTGCTCAGTTTGTTGCATGAAGAGTTTGACATGTCCCCAGAAGAGTGGTACTGACTCCATTTTACCTACTGGGACATGCTTATCCATGTTGCAGAGTTTAATCTTCTGAGTGTTTGGCCCTGACGATTTAGCAGAACCTCATGGCCTGTCCTACAAAGCCCTTAGGGGTGACATGACTGGTTTTCCCTTGCTGCCTCCCTCTCAAGTCTGGTTCTACATCTCTCTGAACATCACACTGCTTTCTGCAGCTTTTGTGATGGTCTGGGCGGTGGTGGAATGTGGCTGTTTAATTGCTTGTTACCAATGCCAGTCACTGTGTCTGCCTGTAGTGACACTGTATGGTGTGTTCACCAACCACTACTCTGCAAATGGTCCATCTCGCTGTCTCCTGCTGGAGCTGCTGGACATCAGTGTGTCCGAGCTGCTGCTGCACTCCAGCAACCAGGGCTGCTCCATGTGGATGATCCAGCACTGCGCCCGTGACGTTCTTGAAGCCCTGGCTTTCCTGCACCACAAAGGCTACGTGCACGCAGACCTCAAGCCACGCAACATCCTGTGGAGTGCAGAGGAGGAGTGCTTTAAGCTCATTGACTTTGGACTTAGCTTCAAAGAGGGGAATCAGGTTTGGAATGTGCTTCTGTCTAAGTAGTTGGCTCTGTGTTGAGTTGTGTGAGTCTGTGATGCCTTTAGCTCATTGAGTGTAGGAGTCAACATGACCTGATCGATGTAGTAGCTGAGCTGGTGCTGAGGGTTTCCTGGAAAAGGCTAAAATGTTGCATTCCCATTCTCCTTGCCTGTCTTTGTGGATGCCTGAAGCCTTTCTGCTACATATGACCATGAATTCCAAAGTTAATGATGCACTGGAAGAAGTGGTGTGTCAGCTTCCTGAAAGGTTTGCTAGTTTTTATGTGGTCAGACGCATGGGAGCACCCAGATCTGTAGAATTTCCTTTTATCATCCCTTATCGCTTGTAGTAGTAATCCAGGTTTACCATCAACCTCCCAGTCAACTGCATTATCTCTGGCAGTGTCCTTGTGCTTGTCTTTACTTTCATCCTGTCTTCGGCAGCTTCCCTTTCTCGGAAAGTCTGGGTGTTTCCCATATCCTTGTGTTGACGAAAGCCCGTACTCTGGTTGTGGGTAGGCACTGTCTG
Source organism: Agapornis roseicollis (assembly GCA_002631895.1). Lineage (NCBI taxonomy): Eukaryota > Metazoa > Chordata > Aves > Psittaciformes > Psittacidae > Agapornis > Agapornis roseicollis. Next base: position 175,668 of record NDXB01010578.1, read on the forward strand.
ATCTTTACTGACACAGACAGATCTCTGCCTGTTCTGCTCTGCTTTTCCCTTTTGCTGGGTTTTCACTCCCTCTTCATGCTGTCAGTTTTTTGTTTTGGCATTTCTGGATTCTGTACATTTGTCTTTGCTCTTTTTATTCTCTTCTGTGGCCTCTTACGAAAGCAGAGAGCCTCAGGAGGTTCTGCTGTTGGCTTGATAGAGCTGCCTTTTATTCCTCCCTCTCCCAGTAATAGCCTGCAAGGGGTGTCAGTAAAGCTTTTTCGTCAGGTAGCTTCTTAGCAAATTTGCCTTTAATGACTGGGTGATGGGCAGTAGGTTTAGTAAATGCATTATTTTTTCCATGCAGATATTGCCCTGCCTTGTCCCTGTTCCATGCACTCTGCTTATTTAGAAGTTTCAAATTCATGTATTTTTTCTACTGGTTTATCTGGTATTAAGAGTACAGCCCACTGTGAATATCAGGACTGTGTGGGTAATCTGTCTGCATTCTTTGGTACAGTTGTTTTTAATGTTTGCACTTCTTAACTCCTCCGTGGTGTCTTCAGTTCTCCCACATTCTTGGCTGAATGCTGGTTTATGCTGGTAATCTGTTCAAGTCTATCAGCAAAAAACATTCTCCTGGTGTCCCATGTCTAATGCAGATATATTTTTTTTTTAAAATTCAGATCTGTGTTTTGCTGCTTGCCCTGTGACTTGCCTCATAATAGTTGATCAGATGTTTTACTTGCTTCTGTGGTTCCTTCCGATCGGCTTTGTTTGGCTCCATTTCCTTTTCCAGTTCTCAGAAATGTGCTGGCTCTATGGGTGAACCTTCTCACCCTGCTTTGAATGTGCACTGGGTGCCATGGGTGGGCTTTCCCTCACCACCCTTACCTTGGGTGGTAGCATATGTACGTGATTTCCTTATATGAGTCAGGACTATGCCACTTTTATTAGTGACAGCTCTGCCAAGCTTATCCTTGCATAACTTTTCCTGCTGTTACTGTTTAACTGAGAATGGCTGTACACAAAGCAAGGTCTCAATGACTTACATCTCTCAAAATGCCTTAGATTGTAGGAGTGAAATTCCATCTCACCCTGTGGCCAATGACCACAGTGTTTTCTCTAAATGTTACTTGATGGGGTTGCTAAATTGCTGCTTTTGCCATGCTAGAGGTTCTGCTCTTTGCTCACAGGAGGAGGGACACTGATTTGTGTATCAATTTTAAGTTATAAACTGCTTTGGCAACCTCTGTTGCCTGAAAACGTCTTCTGTAAACTTTGTTTTCCATCAGAGAATCAGATAATTTTTGGTTTGAATATATTCCCCTGGTAAAAATTCCCAATCCTGCACCTTACCCAGGAAGTATGCTTGTCTGTTCTTGTTTTATTCTTTGAGTTGCAACAGCGTGTCAAAAATGAGCCCTCCTGCATTAAAAAGACACAGCATGCAGTTTGTCTTTGGACACTTACAAAACTTGGCTACACAAAGCCACAGCCGACTGATCAGATATTTGGCTGTGAGCAGGAGGCTGGATTTGAGACCTTCAGAGCAGCCCCTTCAGCCAGCACTTGTGTGATTCTGGAATTTGCCCGTTTCTTTTAAGCAGGTGGTGTGTGGGCATTTTGTTTTACTGTGCCAGCCACAGCAGCTGGGCAGGTATTGATTGCTACAGCAATTCTGGCTGCAAGAGGGACAAGGAAGAGGAGTGTGGGAAGCACCTTTGGTAATTTTCTTGCCTGAGTGTTAGGTGCTTGCCTCATTCTTCTAATGTTCTGTTCCAGAGAACATCAGTACTTGAATAATGGCAGCTGTAACTGATCGTTGTTGTTCTGACTGCGCTGTTTGTGCTCTCATGCAGCTGATACTGGAGCATATTGTGGGTGTTCAAACCTTGTCCTGAAACTTCTAGCATCTTCTGTGCTTATGAGAGGCTAATGGGTCAGTTCGCAGTGACATCCAGCCTCTTCCTCCCAGCAGAGCTGTCTTTCAGAGATCAGATGTTACTAGGGAGATATTTTCTCTTCCAGACAGTCTTGGGGTTTTTCCTAATCAACACAGCAGTATAGCAAGTTGAATTGCCAGCCTACAACACTGTCAATTTAGCAATATTTTGGTGACCTATTTGGAAAAATACCTGATTTAAGGGTAGGGTGGAGAACCTGAATCTGGAAAATAACTTTTTTTCTGTGTTTGATCTTCTGTAGGATGTGAAATATATTCAAACAGACGGGTATCGGGCTCCAGAGGCAGAACTGCAGAACTGCCTGGCACAGGCAGGGCTCCAGAGTGAGACGGAGTGTACCTCTGCTGTGGATCTGTGGAGTCTGGGAATCGTTTTACTGGAAATGTTCTCAGGAATGAAACTGAAACATACAGTCCAATCTCAGGAATGGAAGGTAAGAGACCTGCTGCAGGTGTACTTGCTTGCACCAGGTGAGTCCTCCTGCTTCTTGTTTATAATCTGGATTTGTGAGGTAGCACCTGGCAACTAGAGTATGTTTCCAGGATGTTTCTCTCATCCTATTGCCTTGAAAATGAAGGTTTCAGAGCCTTAAAGACCTGCCTGTCCTGTGGGACTGGAATGTGTGAATGCTGCATATGTTCAGGTTACTGAAAGCTGAGGGTTTCAGGAGTCTGTCTTTGGAGCGTGTGTCTTGCCAAGGTTTGGGTGGTCAGTTACACTGGCTGTAGTCTGGCGCAGAAGGAAGAACAAAGTGACTGACTGATGGCTGCCAGCTAGTTCAGCAGCACAGTGACAGAGGAATTACTTGCTGGTTTTAGTCTAACATGAGCTCTAATGTGGGGATCTTCTTGTAAGTCTATATCCTGAGAGAACAAGAGGAAGGCTGTATGTTGTGAGCTGGGAGCCTGATGCTGTCCTCAGTTCTGTATGAAATAGTTTTGGTTTGTGTTTCCCTTCCCAGTAAGAGTATCCTTTCAGCATCCTAACATCCACAGTAACTGCAAATTTGCCTATGTATGGAAATTTCTAGGTTTTGCACAGGCAAATGAGAAAGACTTCATCTGTTGTGGGCCTGTGGGTTTAACGTGAAGCTTGAGCCTCACTCTGGTGAATGCCACCAGAGCCTTCAGCATTCAGTCTAGAAGATGATGGGATATTATAAGCTTTGCACTGGTCTTTGTTTTCCTCCTTAAGCACTGTTCCTTGTTCTTTCCAGACAAACAGTTCTGCCATCATTGATCGCATATTTGCCAGTGAAGGGGTGGTTAATTCAGCCATTCCAGCTTATCACCTCAGAGACCTTATCAAAAGGTATCTTGTCATATTGACTAACTTGCTTAAAGATGTGCTCTGTAAGTCTCCTGCCCTGCTCTTGGTAACGTAGAGCCCAAACTTTGTATTTTCTTTTTCTTTTTTTTTTTTTCTTAAATTTTATTTTTAAAATCTCCCAGCCACTATGCTAGTAACAAGTGCAAGCATTAGCAGACGTCCTTCAGCTCCTGATTTTGGCACAGTATGGAGTAAGCACGTAAAGACTATCAGTCATGATGTTAATCAGTTGCTGTTTCAGTGCTTTGTGCTTCCTACCAATGAGGCTATATTTGGAGAAAACTGAGGACTTTGCTGCTTTAAGGGACTGTTGTCAGAAATGATGGAGGGGGGCAGACAGTGCTGCTTTTCCCTTGCTGTCAATATTCAAATGCATTTGTGTAGCCCTTTACTGAGAGGTCTGCCAAGGGGGGGCTTGTTTTTTGCTGTCCTGTGGCTCTATTCTGAGGCTGCAGAGTGAATGAGGATGTAACTTGACAGAAATAGCATTGGAAGCCACTGGTAAAGCTGAGTAAGGGATGTTCTCAGGCAAGCACTGGGCTGTTAGCTGCTTTGAGTCCCATTTGTGGAAAGATGTGGGGGCTGTTTGGTGTGTGATAAGATAAATATGGAAGTAAAATAAATCTTTCATAAGACTTCATGTGTGCCTGAGACATGGGCCGAATGGTCTGGGAAAGTGAAGCTGGAACATGCCATGTTGAACTTACCTGTGAACTTGTTAAGTGGGCAACTTCCATCATTTGGTGCTGAGAGTCATCGAGAAGTAAAACTTACTGTTCTGTGTACCCAGAATGCTTTCAGGGGATCCTTCCAGTGTGCTTCAGCTGTGAATTGAAAGACATGCTTCTCATTCTTTTCTTTGACCCATAAACAACCCAAAAGATAGGATATTCCTCAGTACTAGCTTCCAGCCTGTGTTTAATTTGTCAATGCAGGAATGTTACATGAAAGAGCATAAAGGTGTCTTCTCTTCCAGCATGCTTCATTGTGACCAAGGAAAGCGAGCCTCTGCTGAGAAGGCTTTATGCAGCCCATTCTTCAGCATTCCCTTTGGTAAGCTGTACACGTCACCCCTGCTCATGACTTTCTCAGCTCTGTGGTGGAAGCACCACAAAGTGCAGTTAAACTGTACTGTTTCTGGTTCTGGCGTCACTGCTGCTCCTTTGCTCATAGCAGCACTTGCCAGCTCTCCATGGTATCATGAGTAAGAAGGTCAGAGCAGATACCTGTGCTCTCATTGCTGCCATGCCCCTCTAGCTCCCTAGGCTGTTGCTTTTCCCTGATTGGATTCCCATTAAATTCTGCGCAGATCAAACTGACCAAGAGTGCATTAGCAGCAGCATTCATCTGAGGGGACAGAAATAACGAAGGTATTTACCTAATACTGTGCTTGGTAAGGTGCTTTTGAAGAGTACTGTGCTATTTATGGTAGTGGATTGTTCTTCATATGCTAAATGTTTCCCCACTTCAGAAGCCAGGGGTGTGAGTGACTAGGGCAGTGGCTGGTGGTAGCATCTGATGCTGCTGCATCCTCTGAACAGGTCAGATAGTCCCAGTGTATTCTCATGATGCAAACCTATTTTTGCAGTGGCTGGCTTGCCTTTCCTGGTGCCAGTGTGGCAGGTTACAGCAGGTGTCAATGGCACTTTCATCTGTCAGTTTCTCTTCAATCTATTAAAAGTTTCCCCAGGACCACCCCCACCTTCCCTCCTCCCCATGTGGGTTGTTAGCAGGCTGTTAGTAAAAGATGGGCTGCTAACTAATTACCCTAAACACTACCCTGTTTAGGCTGATATCCCTTCCTGATTTCTGTTCCAAAAGAACTGCAGCATCCTCCAAAGCTTGTCTGCTTTCAGGAACACCAGTGAAGAGTTCTGCATCCAGCTTTTCTGCAACATAAATTGATGCTTCAGACATCCAGCTTCTGGCTGGACTAGCATTTTCCTTGAATCTTTGCCCTGCTGTTCTTAAGCTTCTTGATGTACTTTGCAGTGAAGGTTGTTATGTATTGCCTCTTGTGGTCACGCCAAGATACTGGCATTCCTGTGTATTAGGCAAAAGCAACAGACTCGTTTCTGTTTTCATACTTCCCTTGCATCTCAGAAACTGGAACTGTAGTAATCCACTACAGTTCCACCTTCCGTGGCAGAACTTTGCAGTTGGTATTGCTTTAGTGCAGAGGGGATAATATATTGGCAGTTTTCAGCTTTAGTTTTAGACACAGACCTCTAACTGTACCTAGGAAGGTGCTTCTGTGGGTAGTGCTACAAGTTTATATAACGGCTTCTTTTTTTCCTAGTTCTCTTTGCCAGACTTGTATATGCTTGTCTCCACAAAGAAGCGTTTACTGTTGCTTTCCTAGGAAGTCAGAAAATGATCTGTCATTGCCTTTCACTTGGACACAGTTTTTCCTGTTTAGAGCAAAGACAGCTGAGAATAGCTTTCCTTATCATTCACAGCCAAGTCTTGACTTTCCAGTTTATCAACTTCTTTCCTGAGCTGCTTGCAGGCTCGGTGTTGTCAGTGTTTTAGGTATCTCCTGGCACTCTGAAGAGGAGCAGAGGGACTGGGCAGAAAGTATCTCCTACAGCAGAAATGTACTGCAAGAAATGCATTTGTGACTTGGTTATGAGAAGTCCAGGTGGCTCTGAGTCCTAGGGTTTGGTTTGTTTCCGTCTCTGAAAAAAGGCATGTGAATTGAATTAGAGACTTTCTTCAATAAAAGGGACAACATATAAGAATGAGGTGACACTTAAATATTCTTTCAGTTTCTGGTTCATCTGATGTTGCTTCTTGGTTGCCAAGAGTCCTGGGGAGGAATGGTCCCAGATGTTTGCTTGGAGCTGGAACGTGCCTGGTTATCTGGATGCGGCACCTTTCTTCAAAGGGCTGTCCCTGAGTGCTGTCTGGGCATCGTCTAGATTGATAAGACCTTTCATACTCTAAGCTTTTCATAAGGACGCTTCCATGTCAGGAAGGAGTTGATTTATAGCTGTGTGCTTGTTCTGTCATCTCTTCTTGCAATATGAAATCAACACATGTCTGTGCTGGCAGAGATGTCAGCTTCCTCACACATGTTGTGTGCTTAGCTTGGAAAAGTATTTTGAAGGAAATAATGATCCACTATCTTTGCAAACGTAGGTGGAAGGGTAAGACTGGAGAACTGAGGCCGTTTCTTCCCTTTTCTCTCATCTCTCTCACTGTCAAGTGGGAGGACTGTGAGGTACTGCTGTTGTGTTCAGCAACTGTAGCTGCCAGTACAGACACATTAATACTCTCCATGTACTGCAAATTGGGCTTCCAGGTCTTAAATTCATGACTGGCCTGACAGTTCCTTTCAGGAACATGAAATCAAGCTTTTGTCCCTGGAGAGCTGACAGTGTCCCTGCTCTTTGAGTTTCTAGAAGACTGGGTGTCTTCTTGGATATGACTCAGTTTGGCATTAGTCTGTCCACCTTGGTGGTTTAATTCTTCCACAGTAGTCTCTGTGCTATTCTGTTTTTTCCAGGCCATCCTGGAGCCGCTTGTTTCATTAGAGCCAAGTGCCCCCATAGCAATGGGCTTTATTGCTACTCCTGTAAAGTTCACAGGATCATTGTTCACACACCTTGTGGCCACCCTCAGGTAGTCATGTCATATTCTATAGCACTGCATTACTGAAGTAGCTAAGTAGCTTTTCTCATTTCTTTGCAAGATTGTGTGGTAGTCTTAAACACAGTGCATTGCAGTTGGATTTTGAAAGGGAGAAGGTTTAAATGGTGTTTAAGGAAGAACTGAAAGATATCCTGGAGAATAGTGAGGCATGTGCTGTAGTATAGTTTAAGAATTGGAATTACAGAAGCTGGCCAGCCTGTTTTCAGCTTGTAGCTGTAACAGGAGAAGGAGGTTGCAGGGTAGTTGTTTCATCCTCCCATATCTCCAAATATGCAGGGCAGTTTGCTGAACTTAGCATAGCTCTTGAGGTCACATCAGTTTCTGTGTGTGAGCTAAGTAGACATAACTCCAGTCTTAATTTCTGCTAGCTTTGTAATTTTAAAAGCAATTTCAGGTGCTGGTCCCAGTGTAATTGCAGAGTGCACTGAACCCTTTGGAAAAGTACCTAAGTGTACAGGTGAAGATAAGTAGGAAGCAGGGAAATACAGGCTGTAACTGCAAAACTGTCCTGCAAACAGCAGAAAGTGCTGTGTATGATAGTGTATTTTGAGTTAACTTCTGTTTCCTTGCTCCTTTGGACTTTGGTTTATTTTATTCTTTGGGTGTCAAACAGCTCCCCATATTGAAGACTTGGTGATGCTCCCCACGCCTGTGCTGAGGCTGCTAAATGTCCTAAGCGATGCTTCTCTGCAGTGCGAAGAAGAATATGAAGGTTGGTGCAAGCCGTGCAATTCCTATATAGCAATGTGGTCTCATGGACTCTTTTGTTTGGCTTTAGGGATGTGAAAACAAGCAGAAGGACAATTAATAGTCACTAGAACAGCAAATAAATTGCTGCTCAGCTGAGATTTGGAATCAAGCAGGTCAACCGCACCAATAGAGCATAGACCAAGAGGCTGAGACAGAAAGCAGAGCTTGTAGTGAGTTCTTGAAGAATCCAGATTAAAAAAATAATAACATATTTTGATTTTCTTCTTTGGTTAAATGCCCACAGACCTCATAATGCATCTGTGGCTCTGAGCTTTTGTTGAACATGTGCAGGACTCTGGAACCCGGTAGCAGAGATCTGTAAAGAGTTGCTCATGAACTTATCAGAGATCTCAGCAGAGAACTGAAATATCTCTTTGGAGTTCTTAAACTGTAGCAAAAACTCTATGTGGTAGGTGGTAGGGCATGTTGGTAGAATTTGTGTTTCTGTCCTCAAATCCACATGAGTGGCAAAACCTACAGTGCTTTGGGGATATGAGTTTAAAAGGTTGGGTTCCGCTCACACAGAGGAGGGTTTGTGGCAGCTACTTTAGTTACTCTCCTCCAAGTACCATAAGAAGGAAAAGGCACTTACAATTCCCAGTGTTTTAGCTACTGGAAGGCCAGACTTTGTGTGCAAGGTAAAGCACTGTCTGTGTACTACAAACCCGGCTATCAGGGATTCACTGCCTGCAGGTCTGTCTTCTGAGCCTCAGTTCAGACATTTTGCCTCATTATATGTGCATTACGCAGTGTCAGCTTCTGCTGTGGCACATCTTGATTATTTATTTTAAACTGAGAGGAAAAGCCCTTTGTTGGCTGTTCCTTATTGTGTTCATGTGGCCTTTATTTGCTTCTTTGCTCATCTAGTTTACAAAGTGAAAGACAACCAACTCTTTCCTTTCTCAGATATCCTGGAAGACATAAGGGAGGAGTGTCAGAAATATGGACCGGTGGTTTCCTTGCTTATTCCAAAGGAGAATCCTGGTAAAGGCCAAGTAAGTGGATGGTGGGAAGAGGCTGTGTATTCTCATGTACACTCCATGTGCTGCAGGACTGTTGCTCAGCTCCTGGATGACAGTGCTAAAAATAGCAGGTTATCTTGAAGGATAGCACAGGTTTCTTCCTGGTTATGTACAGTTGCCTAACCTGGGAGGTGCCCAAACAGCTTCAGCAGGGAAGCTAAGGATATGGCAGGGAAGTGGAGAAGCCAATGGGCGGGAGAGGAAGCGTTAAGGGTGTAGAGCACTTTACCAAACATGCTCCCCTTAGAAATGAGCAAGAGATGAAGAAATTCCAGTTCAGGCATGAAGGTTCTTCCTTTTTAGCTCCACTGCTCTGGGCTCTACCAAGGCTAAAGGGGAAAAACATGATCAAGAATTGTTTCTCTGGTTTGGGGGGGGGAGGGATGGGGCATGTGGCATGCTGCACTGGAAGTCCTATTTCTCCCTTCTCTCTTTCAGGTCTTTGTTGAATATGCAAATGCTGGTGATTCCAAAGCTGCCCAAAAAATGCTGACTGGAAAGATTTTTGATGGCAAGTTTGTTGTGGCTACGTTTTACCCACTGAGTGCCTATAAGAGAGGGTATCTGTACCAAAATTTGCTGTAGGCAGTAGCAACAATCAGGAGAGGTGTCTTGCTCCTCTTCCTCACATGTTTTACAGTTGAATGTGCAAAAGAGCTTCCTAGCCCTGCTTTTGAGTCATCTGTGAAGGAGAGATGCAAAGGACTTAACTGGGCTTTGAAACCTTTACTGCTGCTTTGTGATGTGCAGAGGAGGCCTGGATGGCTTTCAGCGTGTGTTTGTGTGTGTGTTGTGCTTGCTCGTTTACACTGGGTGTGTGGCTTTGCCCCAGCGGGCGCTAGGGTGGCAGGAGCAGTGCCTGGGGGAGAGCCTGGGGGACTGAGCAGACCTTGGCAACCGCTTATATGTGATTTGTAGCAAGACCATGTAAAGTCTTGGCCATAGCACTTGACTTTGCTCTAGGGAGAGGATTATCTCTATCTATATAATAATGAAGCAGAAAGACCATCCTCTTTAAACCAGACCAGGAGGACTTTCAAGTCTTCACATCATGTAGAGCAGAGGAGGCAGTGAAATCAGATCTGCTGAATGTTACCCTGTCACCACCTTGTGACCTCAGAAGAGCCATCTGTCTGACACGGATGGCATACTGGGCTTAGCAAGGTGTGGGTGATGCTGCCTGTGGTAAACTGAACTTGCTTTTGTATGCCTGGGGTGGGCAGGAACTGATGGTGGATACATGTCATCAGAGCAGTGCCAGCCTCATTCCCAGCACAGCCTGTAAGCACTTTGTAGCCTGAGGTGGTGTGAAAACCCCTGTCAGTGTGGAGTCATCTTTTCTAGCATATGCCCTGTGCTGGCCCTGATGCTCCCTAGCTCTGATGCCAAATGATTTGTGATATATAAGCATCTTTAGGTGATAGTTTTTGAAAGGAGTGCTACAACACACAGTATTCCTTGTGACTCAGCAGGACTGCTGCCTTGCAGGTCTTATAAGAACAAATATTTGTCGTAGATCTCACACTTGGCTGCTCTGTGTTGAGCATTCTGGTTTTGCATTAACCCATTAGACTTGTAGATAGAAGCACTGACACTTTTGGTCCTTCATAGGTTACACAAAAGGCCATCTGACATTCTGTATAGAAAGGGCTTATTCAGTCCCAGACCTCACTAGCCAGGAGAAGGTCTTTTCCAGTACAGGGGACAACAGCCACATGCTTTTGGGGAAAGAAACCTGGGCAAGCAGGTTTCCTGCTGGAGCATGCTCTCTGCTCATGTTGCTTCAGTGCACAGGCAGAAATTCACTTGCATAGCTGCTGGCATTGGGTAGGTGGTGGTATTTTCCCAGCGGTGTGCAAGCCCATACACAGGGTATCATGACTCTTGGCATGCATAGTGTGAAACAACCCAAATTAGAGGAGGACCAGCGTATTCTGGCTTGTGGCCCTCTGGTACCAGTTTTAGTGAGGAAGAGACCCCTTGTGAATTCTTTTCTCCAGCTGAAATGCTTGTGGGCAGCTGACTGAGCCATCCCTGACCTTCCCTGGAGTAATACCTGAATTACCTTGCAGTTTACTTTTTGCATCCTGCTGATGCTGGAATTGCTGGAGCCTTGCACTTAAGCTCCTCTTGATTTCATTCTTTTTTTGCCCTGTGTGTGTGCCATATGTCAGGAGATCCAACGTCTGTAGCATTTCACAAGTCAAAGAGCTCCTCACTGTGCTGGTGTATTGTCCTGTCTGCTGTGGCCCTTCCCAGACTCCCTCAGAAAGGACCAATCTCTCTGAATGTTTCTGTTGCCTTTGACGTGATAGGTTTTCCATGAGAAGAACAAACAATACTGAAAAGCCTACAATGAGTTTTAAGGTGAGATTTGCTCATCAGGCTTTTTCCAGGAATGATGCTACTTTGGTGTATGTAGCAGCTTTGCATAGATGGGGTGTGTGATTTCTTGCTTTTAATTTAATTGTCCTTGCAGTGAATCACCTCTAGTGTATGGGAGGAATTGAATGATTAACTGAGTAAGGATTTTTCCTATGTGAAGAACAGTGTTTACAAGTACTCTGAGTATTGGTAGGTATTGACTGACCTCCTCAGCTCTGAATTGTTGCTGTCTGCTGGGTTGAGCCAGGGGTGAAAACACTTTGGCCCCAAAGTTCACATGTTGAATTGCATTGTGCCAGCAGCATTAAGCTGGCTGTGTGTGTGCCAGATAGGGAGATACCAGGGTGCAGGGGCAGAACTTCATTGCATTTAAGTTCTCACATGCATTTGTCTAGGACTGTGAGCTCTTCTGTCTTCTTTCAAGCATATCTCTTTTTTGGTCATAATTATGCTTTGGATTTGTAACTAAAGATAGAGAGCCATGGCAGGATGGGTAGAGAGGAGTTACAACCTGTTCCTGCAGCATGGTAATGCTGTTCCACCAGAGTCTGGCTGGGGTTTTGTTCAGCTGCTTTAATAGGAGCTAAATAAATCTTCAAGGTGCAAACTCCTGCTGCCACATTTTCTCTCCAGATGCTCATTTACCGGGCTTGAGGATGGAGCTGGGCAAAAACCTCACAGCTATTGCTTTAAATTTTATTCCTATTAAGAGTTGAAGATGCTGATCTCTGTATTGTCACTGGATCCAGCCTCTGGCTTCCCTCTGTAGACGCTGTGGTACAGGGAGTTTTAGAAGCTCCTCAGAGCAGAAGCATTTTATCATTATCATGAACTCTCTGCCTTCAAAACCTTTTCTATCAAACTGAAGCCTACTCTGGTGTCTCAGTGATCAGTTGGTGGCTTGGCAAAAGTTTCAGCCCTGCTAAAAGCTGTCAGTATCTGAAGTGTGCATTGTGATTCAATCCAAGGCATCTGTTGTGGTGTGTGCCTGGATGGGCCTGGCTTTCCCATCTCCAAATTACTGCCTGCTTTAGTTGCAGAAGCGTTGAGGCTTTCTGCTTGGATGCTTGCTGGGCCTCTTGCTCTGTGCTGCTGATGCAGCTCCCTCCCAATAGCCCTTGGTGTAGCACCAACCTATGTAGTCTTGGCTAGGTGACAGCTAGATGTGAAACCTGCAGGCTGCCTTTACGGGAGAGGTCTGATTTGAGGGAGAAAGGGATGAAAGATGAAGCCTCAAGACAAGCCAGGGGAGGCTGATGCTGCTCTGGTGGGATGTCCTGGACCTGGCCCTCCTACCTGGAAGGAGGCAGTCCAAGGGTCTGTCCCTTCTTGGAGCATGTATGTAAATGGGAAACACAGTGGCACTCAGTTATTTCTTGGTGATGGTTGGGTTTCGTGGCTGATCTGACACAAATTGTCACTGCCAATCAAAGAAAAGTAGTCCTTCCTCTGCCACCAGTGTCTGTGGGAGCAGTGAGGGAGAAAGTTCTTTGCACTTCCACCTATTTACTATATGCAAGGAGGGTAACTGGTTTTTAAATCACTAGCCAAAGCACAAGTCAGCTCTGATCTTAGCTGTATTCCTAATTCTATTCTTGCTGGTCTCCAGCCTCCTAACACCTTAGCCTGAGCACCCTCTTGCACCCAGGTTGTCTTTCCAGAGGGTTTAGTACACTTTTTCCTGCTGTGACGGATACTGTAACCATGTGTCTCCCTTCGGGTTAGATGTCAGCTGTTGTGTCCCATCACGCACCATTGCTGAGCAGATGTGTGCTTGATACAGGTGATTAATAAATGATGCTTCAGTATGGAGCCCTTGTGCAGCATGCTTTTCTTGTGGGACCCCTGGTGAAGTGCCACATAGTTCTGTCACCCAGCCATGGGGGCACCAGCGGCTGTGGGGACCTGGTTGCCTGCTAGGCTGACCTTTGCCCGGTCAGACCCGGCCGTGTTACCTCCCTGTCACTCGGAGCTCAGGCTCCTGGGGCAGCACCGCTTACTCAAGCCGCACAGGGCTGCTTTCTCACTCGCTCTGGCGTAACGGTTTCCGCAGTGATATCATCCCCAAATGACAGCAGCCAGGGGAAAACCGCCCCGGCTGACGCGGGATGATCCACAGGGACATACTGGGAGTTGCACAATGCTCTGCAGCCGCCAGCGGTGCGCGGATCCGGATCCAGGAGGGCCTGAGCGCGGGGGAGTGCTTGGCTGCAGCCCGCGATGACTTCACGTGGGCCAAGGGAACGCTGCAGCGGTGGGAGCTGGGGCTGACCCGGGCGGGTTCCCGGGACAGGGCTGACGGCGAGGGCTGCTCCTTGCCGAGACCTCTCCTGCCCCGCCCGCGGTGGGTTTTGGTGTTTGTTTTCCCCCTGCGCCCCCCTCTCCAGCTGCAGGACGGAGGGGGGCTGCTGCAGCCGCACCAGCGTGCGCACCGTGGCAAGGGCGCTCCACGGAACACCCTGCCCTGCCCTGCCCTGCCCTGCCCGTGGTCCCGCCGCGGGCTGGCACAGCGGCAAGGGGCGGCTCTTCCGGAGATTCCCGGCCGGCGCTGGGGTACCGGGACGGGACCGGCCCCGCCCCTATTCGCTAGCGCGGCCGCGCGCTGACGTGGCGGGCATTGCCATGGCAGCCGCCGGCGCGCGCGCCGCCGCTACGGCAGTTCCGATTGGCTCCGCTGGGCGCAGCCGCCGCGGTGACGCCATGACCCGCAGCCAGTGAGGGTACGGGGCGTGCGGCCGCCGCCTGCCATTGGCGGCGCCGCGGTGGCGGGGGGCTATAAAGGGGTGTTTGGGGGGCGCGGTGGCTCCGCGGGGCGGGCGGGATGGAGCCGGCGGGGCATGCGGCCGGTGTGGTGGCGCTGGGACAGCGGCTGGCAGAGGGCGGGCAGGCCCACGTGCTGCACTTCTGGCCCCAGCTGAGCGCCGGGGCCCGCCGGGCGCTGGCGGCGGAGCTGCGCGACATGGACGTGGCCGAGATCAACCGCTTCTTCCGCCGCGCCCGCGGGGACGGTGCCGGTGCAGCGGAGGCGACGGCGGCAGGGCTGGACGCGCGGATGCAGCCGGTACCGCGGGAAGTGCTGGGCAGTGCCTCCCGCGACCGTGAGCTGCTGCCGCGCTGGGAGAGCCGCGGTAGGTGCGGGAGGCGGCGGGGTCCGGCGCGGTGCGGTGCCGCTGCCGGCGCGGCGGGCCCCACGCGTGTGTGCTCTCCTTCCCCGGCGCAGGGCTGGCGGAGATCGCAGGGAGCCGCGTAGCCGCGCTGCTGCTGGCCGGCGGGCAGGGCACTCGCCTCGGTGTCCCCTACCCCAAGGGCATGTGCGACGTGGGGCTGCCCTCCCGCAAGACCCTCTTCCACCTCCAGGCCCAGCGCCTGCGGCGGCTGCAGCAGCTGGCGGAGGAGCAGCATGGCACCCCCTGCAACATCCCCTGGTGAGCACTCTGCTCTCGGTGGTCGGCACCCCTGAGGTGGCCTTGGGATGAAATGCGGGGTGGTGTTAGCAGTGTCCTGCTAGCATTGGTGGGATGAGCTCCTATGGGTTGGCATGAGCTCTACTGGCCTCAGCATGCCAAAGTCTCACCAGCCCGTGGGTTGCTGCAGACCCCTGTGACAGCCCAAGTGCCCACAGCCCAAGTGCTGTGCTGTTCCCATTGGAATGGCCTGTGGAGTCAGTGGGTCCAGGACCAGCAGATGGTATTGGTAAGTCCCACACTGTGGGACCACCAGTACGTGTCACATGGTAGGCTCAACCCAACAGCCCTTGGGAACATCTGTTGTGTCACTACATGGGGCTGCAGCCACATGAGTCAGGGCTCTGGGAGGTGAGGGGCTGTGGTGGTGTATGAGCAGTAGGTTGATGTAGCTGCAGCTGGCTGCCCTCCTCTGCACAGGGCATGTTAGCATTCTGGAGATGTATGCTGCAAGGAGGAGTGAAGCCCTTCATTTGCTTGCCAAAAAGGTCAGATCCCTCTAAATGTTTGCTGGGGGAAGACGGCTGTCATGAGTGTTACAGACTGAAGCAGTTCCTCACATTTGGGTTGAAGAGTATGAGACCACATCTTTCCTCCCTGCTCATCAGATCTTTTCTGCACTGCAACAGGTACATCATGACAAGTGGCCGGACTATGGAGTCGACCAAGGAATTCTTTGTGAAGCATCACTATTTTGGCTTGAAGAAGGAAAACGTCATTTTCTTCCAGCAGGGAATGCTGCCTGCTCTGGGTTTTGATGGGAAAATCCTGCTGGAGGAGAAGGGCAAGATCGCTATGGCGCCAGGTTGGTGCCCAGGAGCTGGCAGAAGAAGTGCAGGGGGGTGAGACACAGTGCTGAGGACAAGTTTCTGGAGCTGGAGCCCACATGGGGCAGTCTCACAGCATGACGTGGCCTGGGGGTGACGCAGTCTGGGAGGTGTCTGTCTTGGCAGGGAGGACCAGGGTGGGGTATGGCCGGGCTGGTGACCCTTCCATGCTGGCTCCAAGGGGAAAAGAGGATGAGTGTGGCTGGTAGATGAGATAGCCGGGTGCTGCTGTAGCCCCCAACAGTTTGTTCCTTCTGCAGATGGCAACGGGGGCCTGTACCGGGCCCTCGGAGCACACGGAATTGTGGAGGACATGGAGCGGAGAGGTGTGCAGAGTGTCCATGTCTACTGTGTGGATAACATCCTGGTGAAGGTGGCTGACCCCAGGTTCATTGGGTTCTGCTTGGAGAAGGGAGCAGACTGTGGGGCCAAGGTATGGTTTTGGGGGCAGGCAGGATGTGCTTCCCTGGAGCAGGGTGCACTCTGTCCTGATCTTTGCCTGACTTCCCTGACTCCTCACCCTTCTTCCCCTGGCTTGCTGCAGCCAGGAGGGGTAACTAAGCACCAGAAGATTGCTGGTGGTGTAGCATGTGCTGCCAGAGTCCCACCTGCCCTTTGGGTCTGGCATCCCAGGGAATGTGGGGTGTCACTTACCTCTGCTTGGTGCTGCTTCCCTCCTGTCTTGCATGGGGATATAGCACTGACAGCCCCAGGGCTCACTCATCCCTTAGTCCCTGGGGCCAAGAGCTGCTGCAGAGCCCTGTGGGGCTGATCAGTCCCTACCCAGATATGGGGCAGATGTTTGGGAGGCTGCAGGGAGCATGGGCATCCGGGATCCCTGCCACAGGCTACCAGCTGTCCTGGGATGTGACGTCCTGTGCACCAGACCAGACACAGCAGGTGCAGTTGACTGCTGAGCCCAGCCTTGTGTCTCCTGGGTGAGAGGTTGCCCACCCAAAGCTTTTTTTAAAGGCTGGATTAGCAGACAAAGGGGCTATGTGATTGTGTTTGCATTAGGCTTAGCTCTGCCAAACAGGTGAGAGGGCTTGCTGGCCTTTAAGCTTTCAGAGAGCAAACTAAGAAAGGGAGCAGTTCCTCCTTCTGGTGTATGTAAGAGAAGGAGGAAATAAACCTAGCATTCAGAAAGGAGGAAGTCAGTGTCCTTGCATGCAGCCCTGCTGTGGCAACAGTGACAGGTAGGGATTTGCTGGGAGGGTCCCATTGCCCAAAGGGAGGTGTGTAAGAAGAGGAAGGAGGTCAGGTGTAGGGGGATGGCTCTGCTGAGCCAGCAGCCTCCTGCTTGTGCACAGCAAGCTGGCTGTTCACATGTGGGCTGGGTGCTAAAATTATCCATGCCCTCTGCCAACCACATAAGGGCTTGGTGCCAGATCCTGCCTGCACCCTCTGGGTGTCACTGACACCCTATCACCCATCCCTGCCATCTCACCCTTCTCCAGGGAGGGGGAGCTCCACTGTGCCTATCCCTGCATTAGCCATGCTGTTCTGCACAGAAAAAAACCTCCATGGGGGATGCTAGATATAAGGCAGTATATTTGAAGTGGAGGCCTTCCTCTGACAGTGCTTCCCTTGAGCAGGTGGTGGAGAAGACCAACCCCACGGAACCGGTTGGTGTGGTGTGCCGAGTGGATGGTGTCTACCAGGTGGTGGAGTACAGCGAGATCTCCCTGGCCACTGCCCAGAAACGGGGCCCGGATGGGCGGCTGCTCTTCAATGCGGGCAACATCGCCAATCACTACTTCACCACTGCCTTCCTAAAAGATGTAGTCAAGTAAGGGTCTGCTGGAGAAGGAGTGCCGGTGCTGAGCAGAACTGACAACCTAGCTACCTACACCTTGCTTTCTGCTGGCTGAACTCCAGCTGTTTGCGTGTGTGCTGGGATGAGGCCCTCACAGTCTGGGCCCTGGCCTCTCCCTGCATGGCCTGACCCCTGCCTCTCTGCACATTCCTTTCCTTGAGATGAGGTTTCCCCCAGCCATCGCTGGCTGCTGGTGCCAGGGCATGTGGGGCTGTTCTCTCCTGGCTGCTGTGGGGATGAGCAGCCTGTGCCTTGGGGCTAGGGGTCAGGGCAGAGTGGCTGTCCTGCTGCAGCAGTGTCCGATCTGGGGAGCTGGAGGCTTGCCTTGCTCAGGTGAGTGACATCTCTTTCTTGGCCCATTACAGCATTTATGAACCACAGCTGCAGCACCACGTAGCTGAGAAGAAGATTCCACATGTGGACATCACTACAGGGCAGCTGATCCAACCTGAGAAGCCCAATGGGATAAAGATGGAAAAGTTTGTCTTCGACATCTTCCAGTTTTCCAAGTATGCCATTTTTTCTCTGCTGAGAGCAGGCTGCTGGCTCTCATTGGGGCAGCTCTAAGAGTCTCTTGAGGGAGGGATTGCAGCCAGGGCTGTGCTCATTGGCAGTCCCCTAGGATCAGGATAGCATGTCAGCTCCGATGCTGTTCAGTTGCAGTGAAACATTGTGCCCTGACGTAAGCAGGAGGAGGGACAGGTGTTATGTGCCCCTAAGTTGGCAGTGCCCTGCGCCTGGGCCAGAGAAGCATCTAATGACCCTGCAGCCCAGGTCTTCCCCTCTTTCTTTTGTGGCTGTGAGGACAGCCAGTGGGTGTTGGGGGCCATGGCCTTGGTTCAGCTACTGTGGCCCCAGCTCAGCCACCCTGGCAGGGAAGAAGCCAAAGTGACAGGGAAGAATATTTCCCAAACCTGACCCTCCTACCCCTGTTCCTCCACCAGGAAGTTTGTAGTGTATGAGGTGCTGCGTGAGGATGAGTTTTCTCCCCTGAAGAATGCGGACAGCCAGAATGGCAAGGACAACCCCACAACAGCCCGGCATGCCTTGATGTCCCTGCACCACTGCTGGGTTCTCAATGCAGGGGGACACTTTGTGGATGAAAATGGCACTCGCATCCCCGCCATCCCTCGGTGAGTTGCTGCTCCCATCACTCCTGCATCCTTTTTGGGTTAGGTGTCAAGCACTGGACAGTCCGCAGCCCTTCTCCATTTCAGTGCTTCTGAAACCAGCATTGCTGGAGCAACCAGCTGTGGGTCCCTTCTTGTGGGTGGGCCAGGTGGTGGCCACCAGAGGGGTGCTCACTTGTTCAGCAGGAGCTTTCCTTCTTGATTCAGTGTCTGTGAACCAAATCCTGCTGGTCTCTGTGAACCAAATCCTGCTGGTCTCTGTTGCACAGCCAAGGTTGCCCATGCAGGGACAAGGTGGCTTCCTAAAGCCCAACCACACCAGCAGATCCATGCAGCAGGCAGCCTGGGGTCACAGCATCCCGTGACCAAGAGACTCCCCACAACCCCTGTTTGGAGAACAGCAAAACCTATCTGCTCTGTGGTTTCCCACCTTTGCTAACCCATGTTTATTCCCATGTAGTGTCACAAACGGAAGGTCAGATGCCACCCCAGCAGATGTCAATGACAAGTAACTATACCGTGCAGCTTGCATGGTGGCGGGGCTGTGCTTAGGTACTAACAGGCTGTAGGCGAAGCAGTGTGCCAGGCTGTGGTTGCTGCAATGGGTGTGTGCTGGTGAGCAGGTGCCCATAGAGACTAATGGGGCAGGGTGCTTGGGCTGCATGCTGGGAGTGGGGCATGTCTCACTGTAGGATTCTGTGGATGCTGCATCTCATGGTGGTGGGCAGTAAGCAGGCAGTCTGTGCTCCCTCCTGGGCTCCTTTCCAGAAACGCAGCAGGTGGGGACAACTGGAAGGAGCTTGTGCCATTGGTACAGATGCAGGGCAGTAGGCAGCCTGCTGCTGTCTGTGTGCAGCCCCCAGAAGTCACCCTGCAGCAGGGATGCTGCTGGGAAACAGCTGGCCTGTTCCTTCGATGACACTCCCTGTTCATCCTGCCGTGGTGCAGCACAGCCTGGACTCATCCCGGCCAGTACTGTAGCTGGAGACGGCTGCCCTCCCGATGCCCATCAGATTGACACGGAATTGCAAACACCAAGTAAACGTCAAGCAGGCTTTGATGTAGCATGTGCAGACCTCAGCATAGGCAGCCAGCTGCGCTTTGTGTGGCTGCAGCTCTTGAGTTTTGAAGATCCAGATCCTGACTCCTGAAAGTTCCCTGACTCTTGGAAGCTTATAGAAGTAAACAGGGAAGTTGACAGAAGTGTTAAAGCAACTTCTCTAATAGCAGTGTGTTCTTCTGTGCCACAGGGCACATCTGTGGGGCTGGGACTTCAAGCTGGTAAGTAAATGACTTCCAGACTAAGCAAGCTTGCTGCTTTCTCTTCCCCTTCAGGAGAAGTTGTACCTTCTGGTACTTTCTGGTGGGATACACCTAAGGTCTCTGTTTTTAATTCAAGACTTGAAGTGCTTTCGTGGTTATAACTGGGCTATCACACTAGTTATAATGTAGGGTAAAGAATGCTGCACTTCATCCTACATTTGTCCTTCATTTCCAGTTAATGGAATTATTTTTTATTATTATTTTTTTTTTCTATCTTGAGAGGAATCTGACTCCAAGGCAAGCACAAGTGCAATGGGCTGGGTTAGGGTGGCTGGGTTTTATTTGTTCACAGCTGGGACAGGAAGCAACTGAGTGAGTGTGTGGTAACAGGGACAAGCTTCATCCTGGGCAAGGAAGAGTTGTCACAGATGACAGGAAAAGGGGTAATGAGTTAAAACTTAAACAGGAGAGGTTTAGATTGGATATAAGGAAGAAATTCTTTCCTGTTAGGGTGGTGAGGCACTGGAATGGGTTGCCCAGGGAGGTTGTGAATGCTCCATCCCTGGCAATGTTCAAGGCCAAGTTGGACGAAGCCTTGGGTGGCATGGTTTAGTGTGAGGTGTCCCTGCTTATGGCAGGAGTGTTGNATGGGTTGCCAGGTTGTGAATGCTCCATCCCTGGCAATGTTCAAGGCCAAGTTGGACGAAGCCTTGGGTGGCATGGTTTAGTGTGAGGTGTCCCTGCTTATGGCAGGAGTGTTGGAATGAGATGATTTTAAGGTCCTTTCCAACGCTAACTATGCTATGATGTCCTGTGTCAGGGCTATGGTGGTGAGTAGGTGCAAAACGGTACCCTGGTGTTCTTTGTTTGCTCCCCCTGGCCAACTTTAAACACTGGTTATATCCAGGGAGCACATGGGGATGCTTGTGGCACCTACAAATGCTTGTGGCAGCAGGAGCAGGGCTGGGAACACCATGTAGACCCCTGCCCAGCAGTGCTACTGTGGTTGTTTTGGGGCTAGGCTGTGGCAGGCAGTGCTGGTGTGGGTCTGTTGTCTTCACCAGCTCAGGCTCGTGTGCAGAACTGGGGAGCTGGACAGTTGATCTAAGAGGCAAAAGCAGAAGAAGCTGGTGCCATGGGGAGTGTTTCTGAGCAAGCCTTACCCTGTGTCTTCAAGTTGTGCTTTAAACAAGAAGTGTTTTTTAAAACAGACCTGTTGTGACCAATCAAACAGAAAGGTGCTGCAAAGTGCATCTCATCACCTAAGTATGCAAGGGAAAGAAAGAGGAAGGGGTGACTAGCTTGCATGAGGTATCAAATACAGTGGGGCTGGGATCCAGGCCAGGGGTGTAGGCGCTGCTGTAGTTGCACACAGGGGAAGGCATGTAAACTCTCAGTAAAGCTGCATCTAAAGCTCTCTTTCCTTTCAGTCTCTGGTGATACCTAAACTTTAGCTTGCAGCTCCACGGGGAGCACTCAAGGCTTGACTAACCCTGGGTAGCTCTGCACCGGTGGGGTCTGCATGGGCCAGCAGCCACTGGTGCCCCAGACAGCACTGACCCCTGTGCTGGTGCCTGCGAGATCTCTGGGCCCCATCTGCTCCCCTGGCAGGATGTAGTTAACCCTCCTGCTGTTACTTTTCTCTGCAGCTTGAAGGATGCAAATGACCTGCCAATCCAGTGTGAGATTTCTCCCCTCATCTCCTATGGAGGAGAGGTGAGTACTGGCTCCCTTGCAGATTAACCAGGGGTGGGGAGGCTGGCAGGGCACTCTGGGGAAGGGGGTAAGCCACAAAAGCATGACTTGAATTCACAGTGGAGATTTGCAAGGCAGAGTCCCCCAAGCTATTAGCATGGGAGGGGGCCAGAGCCACCTGTGGAGCAGCTCAGCAGGTCCACAGAGCAGGTGACATGTGGAGTGTTCCTGATGAGCTGCTTTGTCCTCCCTCAGGGTCTGGAAAAGTACGTGAAGGGCCGAGAGTTCTGCGCACCTTTAATTATTGACGAGGATGGGATCCACGAGCTAGTGAAGAACGGCGTGTAGCAGCAACACAGTGCCCAAGCCAGGCTGCCCGTCCCTCCTGGTGGGCTGAGAATTCAGACACATGAAGGTTTATAGCTGTAACTCGTCCTGCTTGCTCTGGCACTGCGCAGAGGAGGATGTAACCCACTAGGTTCTTGGCATGTTGTATGCTTCTATTTATATTTTAATTTAAAAACCAAACACTTTATGGATTCCCCTGCCACAAAGCACAGCTACGGCGCTGCTCTTTGCACTCCAGGCTGTGGGCATTTATTTTTAAACATGTATATAGTAATATTCATTGTACATGCAGAGGATTTTTATGGTACGGGGCTGGGGTTAATCTTAAATTTTTATTTTTCTCAAATCTACATGCTTATTTTTTTTAATAGGGTCCTTGTCATTGCCCAGGTCCTCCCTTTTGGTCATCCTTTGTTGCATAACTGGAAGCACCTGATTAAACTCTTGAGTCCCTCCTGTCTGTCATCTGGTGGTGTTTTAATGACTGACAGTGACTTTTTACAGAGGATCTTCTTCTAGAGTAGAGGTCTGACTGTGTCATGCCAAGTGCCCTGCTCTGCCCAGCACAGCAGGGGTTGCTGCAGGCAGGTCCTCTGGCCTGCAGTGCTTTTTTGGGGGGTCTCTGGAGGAAGCAGAGCTTCATTTTCCTCTTGAATTTCTGCAAACAGTGGCAAGCCTTCAGCAGGCACGTGTGCTGCGCTGCTGGAGCTCAGGGTGCAACCAGCCCAGCTTGATGTCCTCCAGCAGCACCACCTGCACTCTGCTTGCCTGAGGAGTGTTCCTCAGCTCCTGCCCCAGAGCATGGTGTCCTGATGCCCTCAGGCAGAGCAGCTGTTACTGCCTCACCTGTCTGGGAGAGGAGATGGTGCTCTTGGCCAGATCTCTCCTGCTCGAGTCCTACCATAGCCTCTGGTGGGGTGCACAGCCACCCACTGCCCTGTGGCTGTCTGGGGAGGAATTTACCCTTGCAGGGCTGGAACTGGGGCTCAAACTGCTCCCCGGTGCAGAAGTTGCTGAGTGCCACGGTGGCTGTTGGTCACCGCAGGCTCAGCTGAGCACTCTGCACACAGTGTGTGCCTGGAAAGTGGGGGCCATGTGGGGGGTCCTGGCCAGTGCAGGTGGCTGCTGGTGGCTTGCTGTGGGCCAGCTGGGCTGTGTGTGGCCAAAGTAGACAGACGGCTGTGGGTCCCCGGGGATACAGCCCGGGATGGGGGCCAGACTGGGGAGCTGGAGCAGAGTGCTGCTCCGGGTGGTCTTGTGGCCTGCACCACCTCCCCCTGCCCACCCACTCTGACAGGCCCTGGGAGCAGCTGCTGTGAGGAAGGGACATCTTTGCTCCTTGGGGAGCTGCTCCTTCTTGGCATGGAGCAGGCAGCAGCTGAAGCACCGCATGGCCCACGCTGGGGGAATGCTGAGCAGGAGCAAAGGGCTGCATGGTGAACCCGGGGAAATCACCACACCTTTGCCTTTTTGGCTCTGTTTGCACACCAGCACCTTCACATCAGGATATCCTGGGATAGAGCAATGCAATACTGGGTGCTGCCAAGTTATCAGAGTGTCAATTCCAGGTAGCAGGGGCAGAGAAGAGCTGGCCGATGTTCGTGCCAGCGTGCACGTAGGGCAGCAAGGGCTTGGTGCGGAGCCCTGCAGCAGACACTGCACTAACCTGCTCCTGCCTGCCCTCCCTGCCAGGAAAGAGGTGCTCTGCCTTGCCTGCTGTGCCCTGTTGCCATGGCTCTCGTTGCACCCATGACTGGGCTGGCATCACAGCTGCTCTCTGCTGGCAGCAGCAAGGGCACCAGTGCCTTGTTTTATTGCCTGGAGAGCAGGCAGGCCAGGAGCCTGGCAAGGAGGTTGGTTTAGCAAAAAGATTACAGCCTTGGGGCTGTGGGGTGCTCTGCTCACAAGAGCACTTACTGGGAGCCACTGGCCTGCTGCTGGGGTGCAGCTTCCCTCCCACAGCAGTGTGGGTGCTGGCATAAAATACAGCTGCAACACTAATCTGAAAGAAAAAGAATTACCTTTTTAAATTGTTCTTAATTGCATTTAGCTATTGCAGAAAAATCAACCTGAGCTGATTATGATGATGATTGTTTTCTCCCTGCCGCGTTGCATAGTCTGTGACCACGCTGCCAAGCTAGTGCCTGGAAGTGATGTAAAACCAGGAGCTCAGCATGCAGCCCGGGTTGCCAGAGCGCTGCTTCCGCGCCACGTGCTGGGGCTGGCCGGCACTCTGGACAGTGGTCTCACCACATGTGCCCATGCAGGAACCCAGCTTCCTTCCTACCAGGGGCCATGAGCGGGACATCCCATGCAAGACCTTCCAGGCTAGCAATGGGGCCTTATGGAGTACTCCATCACTGGAATTTTGGGGGTGTCCTGCCTGGCCCCTGCACCCTGTGGTGCAAGAGTATGGTCCCAGATGTGTATGCCATCCCATGAGTGCCAGAAAGCAAAGCACTGCCTTTTGCTTTAAGTTCCCTCACCGGCCATGGGGAGTTTTTATTTTTTCTCTCGCACTATGAATGGGTTTTGCTGTAAATTATAGCTTTGCACACATTCCCTCAGGCTGAGGAAAATAACCTCTGCCGAAAAGCCAGCCTGGATTGGTGACTGGCTCCCCCTCTCCGCTCCCTAATTGAAACCAAATGTGCAAGATGTAGGATTGTGGGATTTCTGGCCGGCTCCCAGGAATCTGCAGAATGCAAGCGCGCTCCCAGAGGCATCTTGCATCAGCCCGGGGAAGTTTGCTCCTCGCCTGGCTCCCCCTGCCAGGGTGAGGGGCGAGGAGCCCGCCCGCCACCACTCCGGTGAGTCCCTCTGAGATGCCTGGGAAGGCGTTTGCTGCCCCACACTTGGGATTTTGGGGGGACACAGGGTTGGCCATGAGCCGCGTCGGAGCCTGGGCAGAGGGGCTGGGGTATGGAACTGCCTGGGAAGGGGCTGGGGCAGCAGCAGGGAAGCATCCCCACCTGGGGAGGTGACGTTAGCCCCCTTCTCTCCAGTTTTCTCCCCACTGCCGACGTTTTCCCCCTTGCCCTGTGCCAAGCCAGCATTTCCTGGTGTCTGTCCTCAGCTCCTGCCTGTGTGTCTATTGGCTGAGCCAGTGGCAGTGCTTCCAGCCAGAGAGGCTCTGCTGTCCCCAGGGTCCCCCAGCTAGGCTTCAGGTCACACTGGGGAGTAGACACAGGGGCATCTGTCTGGTGCTTCTGAGCATCCTGCCCCCAGTCCTGGTGCTGGGGGCCCACTTGTAGCTTCCCATCAATGTACCGCAAAGGAGCAAAGCTCTCAGCCCCGCACTGTGGCGGGATGACGCTGCGGCACATAGCTGGGAGAAGAGATGCAAGGTTTTCTCTGGTGGGGAGTATTTGCTGGGTGCAGGACTCACAGGATTTTGTCCCCATGGCTATGGGCTGTGCAGCTGGCAGGTCTCTACAAGGCAGCTGGCAGCCACAGGGATGTGCCGGCCACTTCTTGCACCCTGTTCAGCTGCGATGCCCTGGCTGAGCCGGCTGGCCTGCGGCTGGGGAGGTGCTTGCTGCTGCAGAAAATGGGGCTGCATCCAGCCCATAGAGGTCTAAAATGGCATTTTTGGAGTGGAAGAAGACTACGGATCCCGGCATGCTGCTCTGCGCTCCTGCAGAGGCTGCGCCGCCGGCACAGCATGCTGGGGGCTGTAGTGCCAGCTGGGGTAGGGGTCCCAAACCCCCTTACCAGAACACTGCATGCTTTGGATCATTAGCCAGGGTCAGGGAGAGCCTCTTGCCTCTCAGGGACATTCCCTCCAGCATGGCCTCGGTGTGTCCCACTTGCCTGCCATCCCAGCAGGGGGGGAGACCCCAGCCCTGTGCGAGGATATGGACTCTGCAGTAGGAGCCTTGGGAGACCGACATGCAGGACCTGGGATGTTCAGGGTATGGACTCCTGACATCCAGCCCCTTTCAGATGGATGGTACTCCTCCGGTGCTGGTGAGGATGGCAGTGCCCACTTGGGAAGAGAGCTGGGAACTTCACCATCCAGCACGGGATGGCAGTGAGAGGGACCACGGCTCGGCTGTGATTTGTCTCTAAACAAATGTGGATTTCATTTTTTGTCCTGCTAATTTTTCCCTGGTGATTTCAGCAGAACAAGAAAGGGGAAAATAAGAAGGGGGAGGCGGAAATAAAAGTAGTGGCTGAGGGAAGCTCCCAAGGCCATGCGACGCCAGGGAGGAGCTCCAGAAACTCTCTGTGCTAAAAATTTCCAGTGATTGAGAGTTTTCAGCAAATGTTTTCAGACAAAGCGTTGCAAAGCCATCCCTTGCATGGGGCCAGTGGGACAAAAAGGATTTCCAGCCGGGTTGCCAATGCTGCTTGGCCAGTTTGACCACGCATCCTTGGGCCCGAACCTCAGCACCCGAGACACCGTCTCCCTGGTGTCCTCCAGCCCTGCTCGCCCGAGGAGCCACAATGGCTGCCCAGGGAAGTTTTCCCTATATTAGACTAAATGTAAATGCATTCCCTGCGGGAGATTCTGGCATCTGGTATCCTGATGCTGAAAGAGTTTACTCAGCCTGAAAGAATAGTGGGAAAAAATATCCTTGGATATCTTTTTTGAAATGCAGAAGGAAATTAAGATTTTTAATGTTGGGGGAACTGGTTATCATCAAACGCAGGAGCCTTGAGTGCACCTCTCAGTGATGCAGTCGAAATTCCCGGTTGCAGCTGAGTTAGTTACAATTGGGAATAGAAAAGAAGAAAACTGCATGTGTGCTTTAAAAAAAATAGGGAAAAAATCACTGAAAGTCACCCTAAGTCAGGGTGTTCTTTTGTACCTCCTGATGTCTAGCAGAGACCCCTGGTGAACCCCACAGCAGGATGCGGGAGGCAGCTCCCAGTGCTTTGCACTCACCTCGGTGCTGGCATTGTCAGAGCGAGCCTGCCTCGCTCCTGCAGTGACAAGCCCCAGCTTTGCCAGCAAGCAGGACCATATCCAGCACCTCCCACCTGGGCTGTGCAGGATGGGGGATATTTGATGTGTGGCAACTGGTTCAGGGTGGGTTTGGGTTTTCTCTTGGCAGTGGAGACAAGGCTGTAGGTCCCCACAAGCAGGCACTAACCTGCAGAGCCGCTGGTGTTGGGCCAACTTAGACACCTGCCAGGTCAGCCATTCCTGGTGTGATGGGACTCAGATGGGATTTATCCCAGCATTCAAATGCAGCCAGGTCCCATTTGGCCAGGTCCTATGGTCTTTTTAATCCCCAGGTTAGTAAATTGTTCCTGCAAAGGTTAATCTGCATGCAAACAAGATTAAAATATCCTTTTTTAATAAAAAGAGGTCTAATCTGCATCCAGTGCTTGTGTTAAGGGCTATCCTGGAACAAATGTCCCCTTAGCAAATAAGGGATACTAGAATGAACAGGGCCTTGACTGACATGTTCTAGTGTGAGATGTCCCTGCCCATGGCAGGGGGGTTGGAACTTGGTGATCTTAAGGTCCTTTCCAACCCTAACTATTCTATGATTCCATGTCCCCCAGGTCCCCACAAGCCCCATCCCACGCTGCCCTAGAGGCACCAGGTGCAAGCTGGCTCCTATGCCCATACTTTGTGTCGCAATCTCCTTGAGATCTGCTCTGCCGTAGAGATCAGTCACAATAAAAACGGTGTAAATCTCAGTGATTATCTGCTATTACCTCTCCTGAGCCAGAAGGCAGGAAAACTGAGTGTTGCAATGTGCTATTATTTTGTTTCATGACGGGGTTGTGCAATGTCTTGCTTTCAAAGCCATCCAAAAGTGGGTGGCCCAGCTGGAGCCTTCTGCCCGTCCACGGAGCCAGACAGTGCCAACCCCAAGCAGAGCCCTGGGAGGTTCATGCACGTCCTGTGCCCAATTCACGTGGCTGGCTCCAGGGGTGCGTTATGCCGTGGCTCTTGGGGAGCTGGTGGCAGAGGGGATGGCCACCGGCACCTCTTTGACCACCATCGCAGGTGTGAGGGTTGGGGCTCTGCTCTCCTCCCAGGCTGAGGTGGCAAACTCATGCTGGGGAAGCCCTCCCATCCCCAGCTGGCCACCCCAAGCAGGACAGGCATTTCTTGCGTCTCAGCTGCCTCAGCATGACGAGGCCTTCCCTGTCTTTGCAGGAGTGCCGACATGCCGGCCTGCCCCAGACCAGCCCTGCTGCTGCTGTGCGTCCTGCAGGCTGCAAGAGCCCAGGTCAACCCAGGTAAGTGACATGGGAATCAGGCTGCAGGAGCCGTGAGGTTTGTTTCCCTGTGCTGTGCTCTTCCCAGGGTGTCTGAGCTTGGGCTCACGTCATCTGCACCACCTCTGGGAACAGTGTGTGAGGGCCCCCAAGCCCATTCCTGCCTGGGCTCTCTGCTGTCCTGCACGCAGCTCAGCCACCACCCGTGACCAAGAAAGCATCCTCTGTGCGCCACAGGTGTCTGTCCTGGCACTGGCAGGATGGAGGGACATTGAGGTATGGGCAAAGCCCTGCAGCTGGAGCCCTGGGCTCTGCACGGGGCCCTTCTCCATCAGGGGCTCATCAGGCCTGCTCAGTTTCGAGGCTGCAGCATGCAGAAGGAAGGCACCAGGGTATTGTTTGCTGCCTGGGACGTGCTTTCTTTGGTGGTTTCCCAACAAACCAAGGTTGGCTTCAGTGAAGCAGCTTAACTAGGTGCCTGGCTTCTGCTCAGAAACCACAACACTGCTCCGGACGTCAGCAAGAGAAGTGTATTTAAATGGTTGTTTTGGAAAGGCTCAGCCCCATCCTGCATTGCAGGGGTGGACACGCAGCCCAGGCTCCTTCAGTGCGTCAGGGTTTCCCTGGGGTATCCCTGTAACAAGTCCCTTCAAAGGCTTCTTCCATCCGTGGGAAGTTTGCTGGGTCTTCCCCAGAGGTTGCATGGTGCTTAAGGAAGCAATCCTGTTTTTTCTGCAGCCATCCAGGGCTGGCAGTGTTGGCTTTGCCTTGCCAGTGTTGTTTTATACCCAGGACAAAAGAGCTGGGCTTGGGAATTAAATGGGAAAATGGAGCTGCACTCTGCAGAGCCTCAGAAGAGTGTTGAGAGTGGTGGGAGAGATGGAGACAAGAGACGATGCTCCTCACTGTGCTCACACTGAAGATGTGCCCATCCCTCTGTTGGGTGTAGGAGATGTTCCCTCTCTGTTGTGGTGGCACAGGCACCTGGGGATGGGAGCTGGCTGCTAGGTGGCACCGCACACTGGGGCTCATTGCTGGTGTGGCAGGGGCAGCCCTAAGCCCGCACTCTGGCCTGGCCCTGCCACCTTGGTGCGGGTGTTTGCTCGGGGCGGCGTGCAGGGGCACCGCTGCGGGCTGGAGCCAGTGGCCAGATGGTAAACACGGCAAAACAAGTCGGCCTTTCAGCAGCGCTCCTGGCAGCCAGGAGTGAGAAAATAACTGCTGGGAAGCAGTGTGGATGCGGTGCCGGGGGAACTGGCTGCTGCTCGGGATGCAGCCCACTCAACACCCTGGGTACTTTTCCACTCACAGCTGGGCAGAGAGCAGGACTGATGACAGGAGCCATGGGGCCAGCAGGGAGGGTGAGTGCCTGCTTTTGTCATCTCCCCAGCAGTTGGAGGGAGCAGTGGGGCAGCACGGCCAAGAACACACTGCTGCAGCTGGTTTTCTGGGGCAAGTAGCCTCTGGAATGAGCCCTCTGGGTACCCCCAGAATGAGCGTGGGGACAGCAGTGCCAACCCACAGGCTCTCCCTCCACCGCGGTTGAATGCTTGCCAGCAAGGCTGAAGGGATGTCTGGGGACAGGGCCCAGGTGTGTTCAAGCAGACCTTGGAGCACTGCTTACTCTTGCTCCCATCTTTGCTTCAGGCTGCACTGGCATTCACTTGTGACCCTTAGCTCCATCTACTTGGGCAGTACCTGACTGTCCAGGACCATCCCATGGTGCTTTGTCCCCACTCTGTAAGCCTGAGGCATGGAGAACACTGTGCCTGAACTGCCCGGTCTGTGGTGCTGCAGCACTGTGGATGTGCCCAGCCCTGGTGGTGCCAGGCCATATCTCAGCACATGTTTCTGCCGGAGAGGCAAGAAGGGATGCCTGGTCAGCAGCCCGATGGTCTCATTGCAGCTGTGTGCCGGTATCCCTTGGGAATGTCAGGTGGGCACATCCCCGATGAGGACATCTCAGCATCCAGCCAGTGGTCTGAGTCCACAGCTGCCAAGTATGGACGGTGAGTATGGGACTCTCCTGTGACAGCCACAGCAGGGTCTTCTGGGCTTTCATGGAGGGGCAGAAGGGGGACATGGGGCTGGCTTTGGCCACCTGTGAATGGCTCCTCTGCTCTTGGTTTGCAGGCTGGACTCAGAGGATGGCGATGGAGCCTGGTGTCCCGAGGTCCCAGTGGAGCCCGATGACCTGAAGGAGTTCCTGCAGATCGACCTGCGTGCCCTGCACTTCATCACGCTGGTAGGCACCCAGGGGCGCCACGCTGGGGGCCATGGCAATGAGTTTGCTCCCATGTATAAGATCAACTACAGCCGGGATGGCACTCGCTGGATCTCCTGGAGGAACCGGCACGGGAAGCAGGTGAGGAAGTAGGATGGGGCTGCACAGGGTGGAAAGTGGGGTCTGCACCTGCCCACCCCCACCATGCTCCTCTGCCCCAGGTGCTGGATGGAAACTCCAACCCCTATGACATCGTCCTCAAGGACTTGGAGCCACCCCTTATCGCCCGTTTCATCCGCTTCATCCCCGTCACGGACCACTCCATGAATGTCTGCCTGCGTGTGGAGGTGTACGGCTGCGTCTGGCTGGGTGCGTGGTGCGGTCCTGCGCCTATGTCCCCAGAGCCCAGCTGGGGGTTGTCTGTCCCACTGGGGTTGTCCTGGGCTCACCAACTGGGTGTCTGGCACAGGCAGCCACTTACCCTCCCCTCCCTGCAGACGGGTTGGTGTCCTACAATGCGCCAGCTGGGCAGCAGCTCATCCTTCCTGGGGGCACTGTCATCTACCTGAATGACTCCGTGTATGATGGGGCATTCGGGTACAGGTGAGGCCTGAGTGAGATTGTGCATGTTGTGGGTGCTGCAGTGGGCAGGAGTGGATGGGAGTGTTTCTTCCCTGTGTTGGCAGGCTCATGTGCTGATCCTTAGCAGAGCAAATACTTGGGGCCTCCCTGAAGCAGGGGAGATGGCCAGCTCTGGGAGGCTGCACATCATGATGGGGAAAGCATGATGGGGAAAGCACCCTAATCCCTTCTCTTGGATTTACACTAACTGCACTGCATGTTCAGTATCCCATAGCCTTTTCCAGAGATAACATCAAAAATAACAAAACTGCCTACAGAGTTTTCTAGGGGCTGTGAGGAGCTGTTGGGGGGATGCTGGATGGGGGCAGGTTTGTGGGGTTGGAGAGAATCATGCTGCCTTTCCCCCCTCACACACACCAGCATGACAGAGGGCCTGGGCCAGCTGACAGACGGGGTGTCAGGGCTGGATGACTTCACGCAGACCCACGAGTACCACGTCTGGCCGGGCTATGACTACGTTGGTTGGCGCAATGAGAGCACGGCTGGCGGCTACGTGGAGATCACCTTTGAGTTTGACCGCATCAGGAACTTCACTGCCATGAAGGTCTGCATGTCCCCCACCTGCACCCTGTCTCTGTCCCCCGCCATGGCCACACTGACGGGCTGCCCCACAGGTCCACTGCAACAACATGTTTGCCAAAGGGGTGAAGATCTTCAAGGAGGTGCAGTGTTACTTCCGTGCTGATGCCAGTGAGTGGGAGCCCAGTGCTGTCTCCTCAGTGCTGGTGCTGGATGACGTGAACCCCAGCGCTCGCTTTGTCACCGTGCCTCTGCTCCACCGCATGGCCAGCGCCATCAAGTGCCAGTACTACTTTGCTGATGCCTGGATGATGTTCAGCGAGATCACCTTTCAGTCGGGTACCCACAACCATGAGCCCCACGGGGACTGTCCCCTCCAGAGGGGATGTTCATGGAGGGAGTGGGGCTGTGGGGCACCCATGCATACCTCCAACCCTGATACTCCCTTCTTCTCCCTTGCCAGATGCAGCCATGTACAACAACTCATTGGTCCCCCCTGAAGTGCCCATGGTTCCCACCACTTATGGTAGGGCATTGAAAAGCACATCACCCTGAGCTGGGTAGGGAGATCCTCAGGCGGGGGGGACTCTGCGTCATCTGATGGAGGAAAGGGGCAGGGGCTCTCCCCAAACCCCAGCATGACTGACTCTTGCTGTACCCTTCTCTTGCCAGACCCCACACTGAAGGTGGATGACAGCAACACGCGCATCCTGATTGGGTGCCTGGTGGCGATCATCTTCATTCTGGTGGGCATCATTGTCATCATACTGTGGAGGCAGTTCTGGCAGAAGATGCTGGAGAAGGTGGGCAAGCATGGGGGGGGCTGTTGAGGTGCCTGGGGCAGTGGGCTCATCCTGGGCAGGTTCTTCTGCGAGCTCAGCATCAGGAAAGCAGATTCCATTCAGGGTCTGATGCTTCCTTTTGTCCTAGGGAAGGCTGTGGTTTGCACCCATCTCCCAGGCAAGGGGATTTAGCTTAGCAAAGCAGGGACTTTGTGTCACACATGCTTGTCCATATCTGTTGTCTGAAGTTGGGCTGAGAAAGAGGAGCCCACAGGCATCTCACTGCAGCCCTGGCTAACTGAGGGCAGTAACAGAAGTGATGAAACCAAACTCTTCACCATAGGGGTAGATAATAGAAGAGGGTACATCAGGACAAATGTCTTTCCCAGACTGGTGCTGCAGCCCTGGAACAGGGCACTAGAGAGGGGAGCTTGGGGCTGGGCACAGCCATGCTGCCATGTAGCACAGAAGACCCATCCCACCAGTGCTGCAGGGAACCCCTGTCCCAGCTCTCTCCTCCCTTACCCTCTCACAGGCATCACGAAGGATGCTGGATGACGAAATGACCGTCAGCCTCTCCCTGCCCAGTGAATCCAGCATGTTCAACCACAACCGTTCCTCCTCCTCCAGCGAGCAGGAGTCCAGCTCCACCTATGACCGCATATTCCCCCTGGGACCTGACTACCAGGAGCCCTCCCGCCTGATCCGCAAGCTGCCTGAGTTCACGATGGGGGAGGAGGACACAGGTGAGCACTGAGGGACACTCATGCTTAGAGCCTGCATTGAGCCTGCTCCCCAGCAACATCCCAGCCCCAGCTTTTGGCCAATCTCCAAACATTTTGGCACAGAGAAGCGAGGGGGCAGGTCACACAAACTCCTTCACATCCCCCTCTCAGATGTCATACAAAGCCTGTGGCTGAGAGCCAACAACAGTGCCAGGTTGTGCTGTGTTCCCACCACGATCCTTGGGATGCTCTGGCCTGTCTTTCTCAGTGACCCGGAGGTCGGGCAGTGATCTCTCTTCAGCTGGTACTTGGGGCTGGCTTAGTGCATTTGTCAGTCATGGGGAAAGATCAGAGCATCCTGTGGTGTCTGCAGGAGCCCAGCCATGCTGGGGCAGTGCAGAGGCTCTGGGGAGGACTGGGATGGAGAAGCCAGTGGCTGGAGCATGAGCGGAGGCTGCAGGGCAGGACACCAATGGCAGGACTGGCCCTGCTGTACCTCCCCAGGCTGCAGTGGCCCTGTGAAGCCATCTCAATCCAGTGTCCCAGAGGGTGTCCCCCACTACGCCGAGGCCGACATCGTGAACCTGCAGGGTGTGACAGGCGGCAACACCTACTCGGTGCCAGCCCTCACCATGGACCTGCTCTCTGGTAAGGACGTGGCTGTTGAGGAGTTCCCCAGAAAGCTGCTTACCTTCAAGGAGAAGCTGGGGGAAGGCCAGTTTGGGGAGGTGAGTGTGTGCTGGACCTGCCCAGAGCAGGGCTCAGGCAAGGCTCTATCCCAGTTTGTGGGGGCTGGCAGAGGCTGTCAGTCAGCAGAGGTAATGGCTGCCCCTTGTCCCCCTCCAGGTGCACCTCTGTGAAGTAGAGGGGATGGACAAGTTCATGGGCAAGGACTTTGCCCTGGAGGGCTTGGATGCGAGCTCCAGTTGCCCTGTGCTAGTGGCTGTGAAGATGCTGCGAGCAGATGCCAACAAGAATGCCAGGTATGAGGCTAAGGGGTGCACACATCCCAGCATTCCCCCCCAGGAAAGCCAAGACACTTGGAAAGCATCCCCTGCCTTCAGAGGTCAGAAGCTCAGTGCAACTGTCAGGGCTACATGTCTGAGCTCTCTGGGGATACTTTGCTGTTGCAGTTCAGGACCCAGTCCTTGCTGGTCCTAACCAGCTCCCCATTGCCCCATCTACCCATCCCACAGCCATGTGTGGATCAGTCCAGGGCACCCCCTTATGGCCCCAGTCCCACGGGAGGGGACCCACAGGGTTCCCCACGAGGCTTAGGCAGGTGGGTAGTGCGCTCAGCTGGTCCATGCACACCTCTGTGCCTCTCTGGGTCTGTCTATCCGATCTGTGTGGTTTCTGTTCCGGAAAGGAATGATTTTCTGAAGGAAATCAAGATCATGTCACGGCTAAAGGACCCCAATATCATCCGGCTGCTGGCAGTGTGCATCACGGATGACCCACTGTGCATGATCACCGAGTACATGGAGAATGGAGACCTCAACCAGTTCCTGTCCCGACAGCAAGCAGGCAGTCCCCTCACCAGCCAAGTGCCAAATGTCAGGTAGTGCCTCCTGGGACAGGGGTGGGGAACAGGGCTGCCTGCTCCAGGCACCCTGTGGGGCACCCCTCTTGCCATCCTGCCTACCACCTCAGTCCTCCCTTGTCCCCTCCTACACCTACAGTGACCTGCGGTTCATGGCCACCCAGATCGCCTCAGGCATGAAGTACCTCTCCTCCCTGAACTTTGTGCACCGAGACTTGGCGACTCGCAACTGCCTGGTGGGGAAGCGGTACACCATCAAGATAGCTGACTTCGGCATGAGCAGGAATCTCTACAGTGGTGACTACTACCGCATCCAGGGGAGGGCAGTGCTCCCTATCCGGTGGATGTCCTGGGAGAGCATCCTGTTGGTACGTGAGGACTCCGCTTCTCTGATGGACACTGGGGCTAATCTCAGCTTCTTCCTCAGGCTGATGGGTGCAGAATGGACAGGGAAGTCTCTCCTTCCTGGAGCCCAGCTTTGCGGTGAAGCATGAAGAAAGCAGGAGTGGTAGCAGCTTTTTCGAGGTTGGATGGGGGACTACAGTGATCTTGGGTGTCCTGGTGCCCAGCTTTTGATCAGGATGCTTGACATTTTCTACTGGCCATGGTCAGACCTGGAAGACGGAGCAGGGTTAGCTTTTATCTTTGAAGGGAACTGGGTCTTAGATCTCTCCAGGCTCTGGCCCCAGGCAGAGAGCAGGTCTGTGGTTATCAAGCTGGACCACTCTGGGCACAGATCTGGAAGCTGGAGAATGCAGAAAGAGGTTTCAAAACCTGTACCTGTCAGGCCTATGGAGCAGGATGGGATAATGCCCGTGCCCAACCCCACTCTGCTCTCTCTGGCAGGGCAAGTTCACAACAGCCAGTGATGTGTGGGCATTTGGTGTGACGCTGTGGGAGACCTTCACACTCTGCCGGGAGCAGCCCTACTCCCAGTTCTCCGATGAGCAGGTCATTGAGAACACCGGCGAGTTCTTCCGGGACCAGGGCAAGCAGGTAGGGACAGGATGAGATGGGATGTGACAGGATGGGATGGGACGGGACAAGACAGGACAGGATGTGACAGGATGGGTTGGGATGGAATGGGACAGGATGGGGCAGGACAGGTAGCAGTGCATCTGGGACAGCAGGGACCTGGGGAAAGACTTCAAGGTGACCAGATACTCACCTTGGCTATGGGGGAATTATGGGACAAGAGCTCCTCTGGGAAGGGCCCCACATGGCAAACCCTGCATTTCACACAGCCCAAGGCACTGTTTGCCTGCTGACCCCTGTAGGCTGGGAGACATGAGCAGGTGTCCCCAGGCCCCACTATGCCATCTGGGGATTCCCTTTCCCCTGAACACACAGCAGCACAGCCCTCTTGCCCTGGTGCATGGGGAAATGGGGCTCCCCAGGAGCAGTTTGCTTTTCTGTTTCCATGTCAGTAACTCTCTCCCTTTGTCATCTTTGCCTTTTGTCTTGAAGACCTACCTTCCCCAGCCTGCACTTTGCCCTGACTCAGTCTATAAGCTAATGCTGAGCTGCTGGAGACGGGACACTAAAGACCGTCCCTCCTTCCAGGACATCCATCGCCTCCTCCAAGAGTCAACCAGTGAGGAATGACCCTTTGCTCCCCACTAGCCTGGTCCCCATCCCTCCCCATCCCCAGAGGAGCCCCACATGCAAACTGAAGCCACTTCACTTGGACTTAGCAATAAAACCCGGGCAGCTGGTCTTGTTCTCATTGTACAGTGAAGCCTCAGAAGAAAACCCCAAGGGCAGCAAGGAAGGACACGGCGTTGGACGACTCAGACTTCCTGCTCACTTTCTGAGCTGAGCCTGGGAGCAACGTGGGCTATGATGAGGGTTATTTATTGACACAGCATATTCTTGGTAACAGTGACCAGGACAGAATGGCTTCTCTCCCCTGGTCAGAGGGGGGAACATCAGCTGGACTTTCTCTGTGTGGAAGTTCCCAGCCAATTTGTGAGGCCTGGAGAAGGAATGCATGTGGTTATGTGCCTGCTGGAGTAGGGACTGTCTAGCAGCCGCTACCTGCTTGAGGAGGAGCAGGGATTGCCACTGGCTCACAGCAGGCTGTGCAATTGTAGGGCAAAACCAAAAACTCTCTGGACATTTTGGGCTTTGGACATATCACATGGAGGGGCAGGAAGCTCTGTCCCTGCAGCCAGACCCTGCTTGCACAGAGAGAAGCCTGACAGCACTCCCAGCTCCTTGATGCCTGCCCAGCACAAGGCGAGCCAAGAGGACATCCTCTTACTGACCTCTCACCTACTCCCAGCTGTTTGATGAGCAGGTCATCAAAAACACAGCACTCCAGAGCTGCTCAACTGCCCATGAAATGCATTTTGGATGCCCCGCAGGTGCTGCACAGCAGCTCGCAGCAGGATGTTAGCACCTTTCACCTCCAAGGGGAAATCTACTGGTTCTCCTCTCCTGCTTCTTCACCTACCAGGAGAGGAATGCACATAGCAGAGCTTTCGCTGATGCCCAAGCCTGCAGCAGCCCGTGTGCATGGAGCAGTGGGCACCCCATCCCCCTATGGCTCTGGGCCCAGACATCACAGCTCAGCTGAAGTGCTGGGGCTGGACTTTGATGCCCTGAGCATCCTGCAGCAGTCAGGCACCAGTCCATGATCCTGAATCAGGCAGCTCCATGAGCAAACTGGGCAGGTGCCAGAGCTATGTGCCCTGCAGGAGCCCCAGCAGGTTACTTGCCATGACCCAGAACTGGACCCTCCTGTGACCAGACAGGAGAAATGTTGTACTTAGAGGGTACATGGACCACTCCATACTTTTGTATGCATTAGTTCAGCACCATCAATTCATGCGTGGCACAGTTTCCAGTATACTATTGCTAAGGCATGTATATATTCAGTAGATGCACCTACATATAGGGGCAAACCCGCTGAAGAAACACTTGCTACGTGAATCTGATTGCATGGTTTCCTTGTGGCACTTCAGAAGGCAGCTCTCCTCCTCTGTGGGAGCCTGGCCAGTACATGCCTGGCAGGGGGCTTGTGGGCTGCACTGTGTGGGGAGAGCCTGAGCTGGTTACCTCCATGCAGGTAACAGTGTAAGAGATGGAAGAAGAATGCTCGAGACCCTCAAATTGACCCATACCCGTTGTCCGTCTCTTTGGGTGACAGAGAGGGCAGTCTGAGGCTCATCATCCATATCAGATGTTCGTCATCATGGACTGAGTGGGTCTGGGAGAGAAGGCATAGGGGTAGGGGGCTGTGCTTGGCAGAGTGGCTAATTGGCTCCTCACACATGATCCTGCTAGCTGTGGCTGAAGAGGTCTTCTCCCTCTTCTTCTCCTCCTTGCTGAGTACATAGCATGTGGCAGAATGGTGCTCTGTGGCTGAAGCAAAAGCGAGGGAGCCTTTGTTCATGGCACAGAATTGGTACCCATCTGCCTCTGCCCTCAATGCCCTCTCGCTGCTCAGCGTGCA
The DNA here is from genome assembly GCA_002631895.1 of Agapornis roseicollis. Lineage (NCBI taxonomy): Eukaryota > Metazoa > Chordata > Aves > Psittaciformes > Psittacidae > Agapornis > Agapornis roseicollis. The sequence goes on from NDXB01010578.1 coordinate 213,372, forward strand.
TTATGGCCTCTCCCAGCCTGTCTCAGTAAGCCATTAGCTGGGAGCACCAGGCCGGATAGGGGCATGTGTGCCCTGTGGGCACTGCAGCTCCCACTGACCTGAGCCCTGGGGATATGTGCCTGGGTGTTTTGTACCTGGTGTGCACAGCCCTGGGGCTAAATAGCATGTTAGGGTGCCTGGGGAGCAGCTGGGGGCTGCTGTGTCTGTGCCCTGCTCCAGCTGGAACAATAGCCCTGCCAGGAGCAGGGCTGCATCTGAGATCCCTGGCAGGGTCAGTACACTCAGGACCCTGAAGCACCAGGAAACAGTGTCCTGGTATCATTTCTGTTCCTCTGTGGAATGTCCCTCTGTGGCAAAGGATGGGAGGGTAGAGGGCCAGCTTGTGCCCAGGCAGACAAGGCCAACAGCATCCTGGCCTGTATCAGCAATAGCATAGCCAGCAGGGCCAGGACAGTGATCATGCCCCTGTACTTGGTGCTGGTGAAGCTGCACCTTGAAACCTGAGTTCAGTTCTGAAGCCCTCACAAGAGAGACGTTGAGATGCTGGAGTGGGTCCAGAGAAGGACGACAGAGCTGGTGAAGGGCCTGGAGCACAAGTCCTGTGAGGAACGGCTGAGGGAATGGGAGTTGTTTAGTCTGGAGACAAGAAGGTCTAGATTGGATATCAGGAAAGGTTTCTTCGCAGAGAGGGTGATCAGGCATTGGAATGGGCTGCCCGGGGAGTCACTGTCCTTTAGTGATATGGGTTAGTGGTGGTCTCGGCAGTGCTGCGGTAATGGTTGGACTTGATGAGCTTAAAGGTCTTCTCCAACCTAAACTACCCCGTGATCCTGCGATCCTATGATGCGATGACTAACGGCAGCAGCACAGCGGCGTGGGCGTGACCTGCACCGGGAGGCGTGGCCTGAATGGCCGGGCGTGCCTGTACGTCAGGGGCTGTATGGGGCGTGTCCAATCGCGGCCCGCCCCCCTCCGCTCTTCCCACCATCACGCCACCGTGGGCGCTGGTCCCGCCCCCTTGCCGCGTACCGATTGGCGAGACGAGGCGGGGCGTCACGGGCGGGCAGCGTTTAAAGCGCGGGGGGAGGTGGTGGGGTCGGCTACGGGAGGACGTGATGGAGCGGGTGGTGCTGGTGACCGGTGCAAGCAGGTAAGCGGCGGGCACCGGGTGACGGAGGAGCCGTAACTGTGCGGGGTGGGGCGGGCCGGAACAGGCTTGGCTTGACCCTGCCCGGCCCGCCCTGCCTTCGGCTCGTCCCGTCCCTGCCCGCCAGCGTTGTATCTGATACCATACTCCGTTGCAGCGGCGTGGGGTTGGCGTTGTGCCGGCGGCTGCTGGAGGAGGATGGCCGTATCCATCTCTGTATCGCCTGCCGCAACTCCCAGAAGAGCGAAGCCACGCGAGACCTCATCCTGGAAACCCACCCTACCGCACAGGTTTCCACTGTGGATGTGGACCTGGGTAGCCTGGCTTCCGTTCTGCGTGTTGCCCGTGAGCTCCGCTGCAGGTATTGGGTCTCCATCCTCTGCCCCACCGGACCCCCCTGTCCACCCACTGCCCCTCACCCCTCTATTCTTTCCTGCTCAGGTTTCAGCGGCTGGATTTTGTCTACCTCAATGCTGGGATAATGCCCAATCCACACGTGAACTTCAAGGCACTCTGGCATGGTCTCCTTACCGGGTAGGAGGTGCTGGGGGGGTCTAAGTCTTGGCTTGGGGGTGGTATGTGGTGCTGGCAGCATCATAGCCAAGGCATGCCTGTGGGTCCAGGGCTGAAGATGATCCTAGCTCCTTTTCCCAATGTGACGCAGAGCACATTGCTGTGGGATGCGTAGGTTTGGCAGCTGGATGAAGTGCCAGGGTACTGTAAGGCACCCAGTGCTGTTTCTGATCCCTAGTGTGAGGCCTGGTGCATGGGGGGACAAGAGTTCACCCAAAGACTGCAGCTCCTGGCATTAAGTACTGAGTGAAAAATGCTGGTGTGTTGCTGGGGAGGTGTAGGTTGCTCTTACTGGGTCCCTTTTCTTGTGTTTTGGTTCCACTGTAGGTTTTTGTTGTTCTCAGCTGTATGTCATGCTATTTTGTGAAGCTAGTACTTGATGCTGGTATAGGCATTGCTGTTCTGTAAGCAAAGTGAGGAGGTTGAGTTAGGGAGCAAAGTGACTTGCATTGTGTCTAAAGCAGTTGTTGGGGGTGTTGAACATGAGTGTTAGATTGCTTTCCTTACCTGAATTAAGCATGGCCCTAGGGCATAGTTCCACGGTGGAGCTTGACTGTATTACTTAACTGTGGAATGGAAGAGCAAGAATTTATGGGGTTTTTTAATGGTACTTTACTGTGATGAATTGAAAGAAGGGTCAAGAATTCTCAGGTTTAGTCAGTATTGAGACACTTGTAAAGGAAGGGGCTGAGATAAGCTTTTCCAAGCCATTTGATTTTTTTTATGGCTTAATAGAACCCTTTAAGGTGAAACCGAAGAGTCTGCATGGAGCCTGTGAGGTGAGGGATACTTCTGAAGGGCTGAAGTGGAAGAGCAGTAGATGCTTCCTAGCAATGCTCATCTCCTTTCCTTGGCTTCCAGGAAGTTACTTCACATGCTGACCACTGCAGAAGGTGTAATGACCCAGACAGACAGGCTGAATGGAGATGGACTTCAGGAGGTGTTTGCCACCAACCTCTTTGGACACTTTATTCTGGTGAGACTGCATATGAAGGTTGAGCCCTTGGGCTGCTGGTTGATGTTGGTAGAGATAGGTCTGGGCAGTAGTAATGAATCAAGTCTATCTTATAGGTTTGGCTGCTGATGCAAGCTATAGCCTGGCAGATAACAAATGACAGGGCAATGGTCTCAGGCTTCATTTAAATAGCAATAAATGGTGCTAGTCATTTCAAAGGTTAATATAAGTTTGAGATTGCTGTAGTTAGCCAGTGGATAGAGGTAAACCATATGTAGTTCTCTCTGTCTAGGGTGCATACCAAGGCTTGGCTGTGTTAAATTCTGAAGTGCTTAACTGAGCTGTGCAGGAGAATGATGGCTGCTTGTAAATGTTCCTTATGCTGAAGCTGTACCTGAACAGTGGCTGCTTCTGGCTACTGTAGGGAAGATTGTCCAAGGCAGCTCAGATAGCTCACATCTTTTAAGAACTATGGAGCTATACTGTAACACTTGAAAATCACTGTGTTAAGGAAGCTAGCAATTCTTTTGCAGGTTCGTCAACTTGAGTCTCTACTCTGTGGTAACGAAAAGCCTTCACGACTCATCTGGACCTCTTCCAGCAATGCTAGGGAGTCTGCCTTCAGCCTCTCTGACTATCAGCATGCCAAGGGGCAGGAATCATACAGTTCCTCCAAATATGCTACTGACCTGACAAGTGTGGTTCTGAACAGGAAATTTAATAAGCAGGTGATGATGGGGTTTGAATGTCTGAAGGAACCTAATGAGCTCCTACTATTTATAATTATCATTACATTGCTGTTACCTGGTTACATTCATTCACAGAAAACTGATCTATTCCTTAATGCACATTTAAGAACTAAATGGAGGCCACAGTTGAACTGCTGTTGTGTATAGTGGAGAATCGTAGAATTGTAGAAAAGTTAGGGTTGGAAAAGACCCTAAGATTGGGTAGTTCCAACCCTTCTGCCATGCGCAGGGATGTCTCACACTAACCCATGTCACCCAAGGTTCTGTCCAGCCTGGTGTTGGACACTGCCAGAGATGGAGCATTTAGACTTCTCTGGGCAACCTGTTCCAGTGCCTCAGCACCCTCACAGCAAACAACTTCTTCCTTATGTTGCTTCTGGGGCTTTTGTCAGAAACTTCCAGGAGCAGAATTTTAGGAGTGGTCCCTACCTTGTAAGTTCTAGCTGACTTTTTAGACCAAATAATTGGTCTTAAAGAGCAAAGAGCTGCTGCTCTTTTCAGGTGTACCTGCCTCTTGGAACAAGGCTGCTCTGACAGCTTTGCCTGCAAGCACTTGACATGCAGGCTCTGCTGTCTGTCCTGATGGCTCCATGCTGCTATTCAAGTTTGTCACACTACCATGTGTGGGCAGCCTGCCTTCCCTGTCATAGGGGATTGCTGGATTTTGTTGCCAAGCTGCCGCCCTAGTCCAGTAATAGTGGTTGCACTCTTGAAATAGTTCAGGAGAAAATGTTTTGGTCCTAGAAGGCTGAACTCTTCTCTTAAAGGTGAGGTAACCTTTGATCTGTGGGCTGTAATTTCTGGGATGACTGCTATTGTTGCTGTTGAGCTGCAGGGAGACTGCAGTGTGAGGTTGTGAAGGTGTAGCCTCCCGACACGTCAGCCTGGTGGTCTTGCAATGGGCACAGATTTAACATAAACACCTCCAATTTGAGCCTTCAGAAATGGCTACATCTAATGACACTCACTAATGACTTTGGGGAGTATCTATGATTAACTGGCCTCTATAGTCACCTTCAGCTTCTTGGTGAGATGCATTAGGAGGTAAGGCGTATGTTCTGTTCTTTAACTGTTATGTATTTACACACTGATTGGGTTTCTTCTCTGCAGGGTCTGTATTCCAGTGTTGTTTGTCCTGGTCTCGTTATGTCTAACATGACCTACAGAATTTTGCCAGTTTTTCTGTGGAAGCTGCTAATGCCCATCATGTGGTTGGTGAGTGGATCTCCTGCCTGGGTTTAGTGTTGAGGTAGCCCTGCTGTCATATACTTCTGCAAGTAATGTGTGGTGTGCTTCTGGCTCTGTGCTACCCATGCTGCAATATAGCTCTTCCTCCTGTTGGATTAGGCAGGCTGGCCCCTCTGCAAACTGTTCTTTTTGACACCTTGGGGCCTGAATTCCCAATCCAAGTTTGGAGGTTTGGTGCTGGACAGCACTGTACATAGAGCCAGGGCTCAGCTCTTCAGCCATAGCAGCATTTGTCAAGGCTCCCTTTAGGTATCCCAGCCTGCTTGGGCTTGTGAAACTCTTGTCATTTTGGTGGTAGCAGAGCTCAGGACAAAACTTGGCCTCTGTGCTTTGAAATGCCATTTGTTTCTAGAACATAGTGTATTTTTCCATATTCCTTTCATCCCTCTAGAAGGCAGCATCTCTTGCTCTCTTTCTGTCCCTCTGGAAAGCAAAGCCTCCTGCTTTTTGTTGCTCTTTCCCCTGCTTTCTTAAAACTTTCCTTCCCTTTCTTCCTCTGGACTTCACCTTTTCAGGTTCACTACAGTTTTGTTCTGAGCCTTGATGCTCTTGCTGCAAGATTGGCCTCTCTGCTTAAGGTGATCCTCGTGGATCATGTTTCTCTTGGCAGTGGAGAGGCAATGCCTTCTCAGTTGTCCTCAGTGCTGGCAGTATTATAGATCTACTCTGCCTCCTGCCATTTGTGCTCTTGAAACCATTCAAGAGGAGGTGCCTGCAATATGTATGTGTGGCCTGTTGCCTCTTGCTTTGGGGGTGAGCTCAATGTGGGAGCATGGAGTGAGGCTTGCTGATCTGGTGGGTGGCTCCAGAAAATAGTTTGTGGTTATAGAGGGATGCTTTAGTCATAAGCGTGCGGTATTACCTGTAGTCAGTTTTTAGACGCATTGCTACCTCTGGTAGATTAGCTGGTGTGGCTGGGCTGTGGAGGGCTGGCCAGAGAAACCTTGGGCCACAATACAGATTCTGTCATGTGCTTCTTTTCCCCTCAGATCCGCTTTTTTGCCAAGACTTATACTTTGACCCCACATAATGGAGCAGAAGCTCATGTAAGTAGTTCACAACTTGATTTTGATATTCCTTTCAGGGTCTGCTGGCCTGAACAGTGAGACCCTCAATAAGGCTGGTGGGTGGGTGATGTATTTCAGCCCTGAATAGCATGCAGCAGTGAGTGCTGTGGGACCAGCTGTGAATGGGGTTGATCTGGCAGGTGATGCTTCATATCTTCATAAAAATAAATTGTCTTGGGAAAAGGCTTTTCCTTCCATCTCAGGAGGATGCTGCTCTCCCTGCTGGCAGACATGCAGGCATGGGGAATGGAGGCAGGTAACAGTGTGCCTCAAGTGCAGCAGTGAGCAAGTTTAGCCATGTTGAACTGCTTTAGTGGTTTAGCACTGGGACATAAACATGTTTTACTGTTGGCTTGGGCAGGTCACAGCTGAGGGGAGACAGCTCAGAACTATTTCTCTAGACAGCAAATCTCCCTCTGTGTGGTGAAAGCATCTGAGATGTGTTCTCCTGTGTCCATTGGCAGTTGGGTCCTTGGTTGCACGTTTGGTTGGGACAGTGTGCACTGGTCTTGTACATGTTTGGGCTGTTTTTCCTAGGTGTGGCTCTTCAAACAGAAGCCAGAGCACCTGGATGCACTTGTCAAGTACCACAGCTGTACTTCTGGACTGGGGAAGAGCTATGTGGAGCCCAGAAAGGTACATGGAGCAAAAGCTTTCTGCTTTCTGCTGGGGCTTGGCTAAGGGTCTGCCACCTGCCTTGCATGGAAGGGTTGGTGCCAAGGGTGTGGAGTGAGCAGTAAGGAGGGATGTGGGGTTATCTGCAAGGCTTCCTAGAGTAACTCCTGGCTCAGGCTGGAGTTTGGAAGACAGTGAAGGATGAGTGTGCAATGATGCTTCCCCAAAACATGCTCTGGCTTGTGACAGATGCCTTTAGCTGCCTCACTGTGATTGTGGAAGCTCTGGAGATGTACTTTGCTTGTCCTCAGAGCTGACCACAGTGTCTCAGCTAGCTGCCACCAAAGTGATGTCTCACAGTACTATTCTTATTGTCTTCCAGTTTGATGTGGATGAGGAAACTGCTGAGAAACTGTATGGAAAGCTCTTGGAACTGGAGAAGCAGGCTCTAGAGAAATACAGTGATCTCCTAGATTAAGTAAAGCCAATTTAAGTGGAATAACAGTCTCAGATGTGTAATATGGGCTTTCTTCATTCTGGTGCTGCTTGTGTTGCCTGCTGTTCTGCAGGCATGTGGCTTCAGACCCCATCTTCCTTCTCAACAGAAGGTGAACAATTCCTGAAAATGGAAATGTGAAAACTGAAGAGCAAAACTTAATCTTTTTGGTATGGGATTTTTTTCTAGCATAAAGCTGGAGACCTAGAGTAGGTGGGAACTGTCTTAACACAATTGCAAAGAAGTGTCTTGCAGAAGCATGACTGAACTGTGCACAGTTTGGGAACAGCCTCAAAACATGTGGTTTAAATCTGGCTTAGCACATGAAAGGCAGCAGTCTGGGGTTCTGTCCTGTATTTTGGCTCTACATGCATTACCTATGGCTGATCCTGAAGTACTTGAAGGCTCATCTTCAAAAGAACTCCTTTTACACTTGTACCCACCAAATCTGGGGCCAGCTTTCCAGGTGTGCTCACCAACATTGAACCTTACTAAAAGTCAGGCTCCTGAAGAACTGGCCTGAGAAGAGCATCACTTGCCTCAGCTGTGAGGATGGGTGCCTTGCTCTCCCTTGGGTCTGGGGCTGTAAAGGTTCTAACCACAGCTGCCTGCAGAAACTGAAGCTGTTGATGTTAACCTGCACTCAGGGCTGGTCTCCTCTGTTTGTAGCAAGAGTGAGAGGTTACCATGTTATTTTACATATTTAACTCTTTTTATAGACATTTACTGTACCAAGTATTCTTCCTGTTGTCTATCCTGGGGAACTTCAGGTACCTGGTGTACTTCAAATTCTGCAATAAATAAATTATTGGAACTGACTTGTCCTGGCTTCAGTGGTGGTTTTATTCCAGTAGTTGGCCGCTTTAGACTTGGAGGGCTGGAAGGGAGGTTGGTTTGTTGCCTTGCACAAGAAGCCTCTGTATACCTGGGAAGTGTGAGGTCTCTTCCTCTGCAGGAAAGCTGTCAGCCACCTCTTTGGTCTTGCTTCTCTTGTTCCTTCTACTTAATGAAAGCCATGAGTGACTTCTGAAGACTTCAGTGTGGTTTTGTGTGTTGAGCACCTGTGGGGAGTCTGAGACTATTTCCCAGCCTTAGGCACTTGGGAGACATGGATGTCTGTGGTGCTTGTTCACCCTCATGTGTCACATAATGACTGGTATTGCAGTGTTCCTGGGCACTTTCCTGGGACCTGGCAGAGGCCAGGTGAGGTTAGGAGGGAGGCTGTGCTTGCTTTTATTCTCACTCTCCACTGATTTTGAGCAGCTCTGCCAAGTAGAGGAGTACTACTGGTATGGTGTGGTTTGTAGTAGAAATAGCTCAGTCTTGGCTTCAGGCTGTGCAGCACTTCCAGCTCAGCCCTTCTGTGAGTACCTGAGTTACCAACATTAGTGTGGATGGGAATGTACTGTTTTGCCCTGACAGTAGGACAGAATGAGGAGTCACAATTGTGGAGTGGAACTTCTCCTTGCTATGGCTGTAGCAGTTTAGAGTTGTGAAGAAGATTGGGATGTGCTTATGTGGACCTTTATTAAGCCTGGAATGAAGTGACAAAATTCTAGGGTGGGCAGAGATTGGTGACCATGGGAAGAACCTTTGAGGTTTTCATGGGTGGTTGTGTTTTTTCCTCACTCAGGTGTGTGTCTGTGGGCTGAAGCTGGGTGTTTATCGGGAAAGTTGTGCCTGATGGGATGAGGTGAGTGCTTTTCTTCTATGGAGCATGCAGAAACTGGTGAGGGGAGAGTTCCTGTGATGCACCAGAATCAATCTTTGAGTTAGTTGTGATGCTGGTGTTGAGTAGAGCTATGAATGGGTTTCTGGGCTCATCTTAAAAGCACCCTGTGCCTCTCCCTTGAGGATTTGGAGCTCAGGGTTAGCGACCATGTGTTTCTGTCCTGCTATGCCTGAGCTCAGCCTATTGCATGGTTTAGTTTCACCTTAGATGTTGTGAAGGCACCTGGTGCACTGTGATTTATGTCACATACTGGGAGAAGTAAGTGTGGGATTGGGAGTTGTGGGGGATCTGCTGCAGCATGTGGTTATGAAAAGTAGCCTTTGGGGATCTCTAGCTCAGCTTCCCATTCATACAGTTACATGAAGAAGGAAGAAGAGATGACAAAGCACAAGTTAAGCCCATAAGAGACTGGACAACCTGGAAAGATGGGATAATGTTTGTGGTTTCCTGTGCATATGGTGCTACATGGAGCTAGAGATGCATGATCAACCCAAGTTTCTCTAGAAGACTGCCCTTCTATTGGAGGAGGTGCTCTAGTGTCCTACCACATTTGTCACAGGACCCCATCGCTCTATAGGGGTACCTGCCTGCTTTTGTGACCACAACCACCACTGCCCAAGCCCTTCTGTAGAAGAAAATCTGGCTGTGCTTGACTTCATCTTCTGCTCCTCTCCTCCATGTTGTGAGAAGCTGGACATCTTTACATCCAAGGGGTAGGGCTGTTCTGTGGGGTGGGAACTGTAACCACCTCTCAGGTTTTGTCTTTCACCCTGAAAGCACAGGTAGCAGGACCTGGTGCTTGAAACGGAGACTGTCCAAAGGGCAGGAGGTGGCTCAGTTGCTTGTTGCCCTCTGTGAACCTTGCCTGACCCAAGGGATGCTGTGCCACTTGCTATGGCCTCCCACCACCCGGGTGACTGTGAGCAGAGCTGGCCAACACCCTGGAGCTGCCAGTCTGCACGGAGGGATGATCCTTGTGCCCTGCTCTTGACTAACAGGTGCCTATGCAAAGGAGCTGAATCCTCCAGCTAATCCCTTTTGGCTGGCAGGCGCATTCAGGCATGATGGTAGTAATGGAGAAATGACAACTGGGTCAAGGACAGCAGGCATGTACATGCATTTGTCAGCCTCTTCCCAATACACTCCTGTCCCCTTGTCTCTGCTTGCTAAGATAGCGTAGACACTTCTGACTCCACTGCATGAATTGGGTGCTTCCATTGAGGTTGTGCATATGGAGTTGTTGAGCCCTTTGTGCAATGAAAACAGGTCCTGCCCAGAGCACAGGGCCCTGTGGCAGAGCAGGGTGGTGAGAAATACCAGGCATGGGAACAGGGCAAGAGCCAGAAGTGGCAGCCATGAGTCAGATCTAAGACAGGACCTTTCTGTTTGCATCCTCAGATACAGAGCTTTCCAGAGATGCTCTAGGGCAGGTCTTGAATGTGAAAACTCCTTGTGGTTGCTTTATGAGGTCTTATGCAATGACTGCATCTAATCATTGTGCCTCATCCCAAGTCACAGGTTTCTTATCTTCCTGGGTAAGTGTGTTGACTTGCTCCAAACGCAGCCTGAGTCCTCCACTGCTTTGCAGCTCAGCTGGTTTTCAGCTACTTCAGGGCACTGACAAGAGCATGGGTGGGAACTGCATCCCAAGATGTGACTGTGGGATGAGAAAGCTTCAGATCTGCGTGGCAGGGCTGAAATCCCCACACCCAGAGTGTGACCTCTGCCTCTCCCAGAGGGAAAGGTGACAGGATTGAAGGAAACAGCAAGGAGCAGTGTGTTTCCCTGTAAACAAAGGTGGATGTAGTACACCCAGCTTGTTTTGAAATACCTTTGAACAGCAACTCTGATGTTGAAAGTGCTTGGAGGGGAGCTGCCCAGAGGTGGGGGAAAGGAGAGATGTAGCTCTGAAGAGCTGGGTGAGAAACAGGGAACAGAAACCTCTCTGGGAGTGCCTGTGTGGCAGGAAAGAGGTGACAGGGGCATGGATCCAGGTGGGTTTTGCTGAGAACGGGTTGAACTGTGGAGTCCCAAGTTTTCTGTTGGGACGCAGTTTGTGCCTCCAGCCAGCCCTGCTCCAAGCAGATGGGCTGCCTCCTGGCCGGCCCAGAGATGCGCCCGGGTGAGTTCTGGAGTCTCCACAGATAAAGACCCCACAGCCCTGCTGGGCCCTGTCCTGGGGCTGCTCCCACACACTACCACGCTTTGCATCTTCCGAAGGAAGAGTAAGGATGAGATGTTGGAGGCTTGGGGCAGATGTGCCACATGGCTGAGTAAATGAGAAAGTCCAAATTGAGCCAAGACTGCCCATGCAGGGTAAGGGAGGCTTTTCAGTGTTGCTTTGCAAAGCAGGGAGCTGTGCCCAAAGGAGAGACCTTGAAGGGGAACTGGTGGATGGGTTCAGAAACAGCTTGTGAGAATAATTATGAGTAGTAGTAAATCCTTTTTCTAGCTCATTAATAGGTGCTCCTGTGGGAGAGCAGAGTTTGGAGAGGCTGTGGTGCTCTAACATTTTTGGCATCAGTGAGGGGAGCCTGGGAAGGCTGCCTTGCCAGAAACCCTCTTGAAGATGCAAGGATTTGTACTATATCAAAGTGCTAGTAGGGGAGAATACGGGGCAGGCAGATGAACAAGCAGGCTTGGATGATGCTCATCTTCAAGCTGAACTGAAAACTCTGCATTCGTTTCTCTCTCACAACTGCCTCAAGCAAAGCGAAGAGGGGCTGCTGGCTGAATATTCAGCCTGGGTTCAAGCTATACAAGGTCTTGCCTCAAGGCAGCACAGGTGCTGAACACTTAACATAGGATCCTCTGTCTTGAGAGGCTATTAAGGATGCAGGGTGCTCTGGGCAGGCATTGCTCTGGTTTTGCCCTGCTATTTGTTTCTGTCTGTCTCAGCAGAAGCTTTGGCTGGTTTGGTTTGTTTCAGTCTACATCTGCCACCCTGGCTAAGCATTGCCCACCCTCAAGGTGCATCGGTGATCTCAGGGGTGGTGGGGATCTAGCCAGTCTCTACAGGTGGCTGTGTGGGTCACAGCTAAGAGGACAGCCATGCTTTGAAGCATCATGTTCAGCTCTGAAGACCTAGACATCCTTGCCCACAGCTCAGCTACTCCTAAGATTCGTCTGAAGTAGCTTTGTGAGTCAATGTGGCCTGCACCTCTCTGGGAAGCACAAGGCAGATGTGGTGATATCTTGTGTCCTTGTCATCTGAATAGGTGATGGCTCATCCATGGTAAGCCAGCAATAGCCAGACCTGTGGAGATGGTTTGGGTATGTCATTTCCAAGCAGTGGCACGTGGAGGCTGCAGGGATGTTGCTCTGCTCCTGCCTGTGTCACAGAGCCCAAGGACACGTGCTGCGTTGTCTCTGGGCATTGGTAAATGGTTTGTTAATAGCCTTAAAATGCAGTTATACTACTCAGGTGTGGAGCAGATCCCCATGCTACCTACCCACACTCTGCCTGCCAGCAGCTCCCACAAGCTGGGGGTCAGGAGAGCTGCGTCACATCTCTGTCTTTAATTTCCTGTATACCTTAGAGCCGGTTATGGCTTCCTTGGCCTTGGGCAGCTCTTGGGTTGACTCAGGATCTTCCTATAGTGCTCAGCAGATCCCCAGACAGCTCATAATGAGTATTCTTGTCTGGAGAGGGATGTGTTCTCACCTGGATCTGGTCCACGTGGATGGAAAGTGGGCAAAACATGCTCTTGGGGAACACCACTTGAGTTCATGTGCTAACAGAAGTATTGGAGAATAGAAGGGGCTGGAGACCAGCTGTGAGGATGGCTCCTTCTCTGGGCTATCTGCCAGGCAGTGGCAGAAATTGAGGTCAGTGAAGTTAGGGAGAGGAGGCTGTAGCATGTGCATTGCCTCATGTTTAGGCTGTAAGGGAACACCAGATCTAAGGCCAGAGAAGTAAGATTGGTGGGACAACGGCAGTCTGGGCATTTCCCTGTATACAGGCAGCGGGTCATGTCTCTAAATGTTTTGTTACAGGCTCACTGGAGTGTTGATGGCATGGGCTTCTGGAGGTCCCTTGTTGAATATGTCCCTCTTGGAGAAACAGGACTAGCACCAGCACTAATAATCTACTTCCCTGCTCCCTGCAGGGCCCATGGTCATGCTCTTGGGCTCTCCTGATGCTCTTTCATGTTCTGAGTCATGAGGTTTTTGGATCCAAGGTTCTCACATGCCATGTATTTCACATCTGAGCTAAGAGGTCCATCCTCGTGCCCAAACACCTCCTGCAGTGTGAGCTCTCTCTAAGGGGGAAGATGTGTCAGGGTAGTGTAGCCCCTAGATGCTTAACCACAGGGACATCCTTGGTGGAGCTGCCTGCTCTGTATGAGGTGGGTGCATTGACAGCTGCCTCATTGCAAAGTGAGCCTTCTGGGGACCCCTCTGCCATTTCCAGTGGGACCAGACATCAACAGAGGTTCCTGTGGCTGTGCTGGGGGCAGCCGCTCACATGAGCAGTGCCCAGTTTGGCTCCCAAGGCAGACACAGGGATTGAACTTCCACCTTTCTGCAATGTGGCCCTTCAGCTGGTGAACCACCCAGCAGCGTGCCAGCCCAGCCAGCAGCTCGCCAGATGCCTGCCTCAGTCCTGTGGGTGCCAGTGGCTTCCTCCCACCCATGTGGTGATGGCTCTTGGCACTTCCGTCATCAACAAAGCCCTTGGCAGGTTTGGTGACTCCTGCCAGACCTGCCGGTGTCATGGGACCAGCATTTAATGAGAAGGGACCATGAGGGTGGGACATCTCCTGCAGGAAATGTCCTGTGTGTGTGCAGTCATTCTCTGTGGAGCTGAAGAGCTGGGTCCAGCTTCTTTCCCCAGACTCGAGGACAATGCAGTTGGGGTGTAGAGCAGTACTGCTGGTAGAAGGTATAGGGGAGAAGGGTGAGAATGCAAAGGTGGTGGCATTAGAAGAACTGTCTTCCCAAAAGTCCCATGGAACCCCCATGAGCCCACAGGATCTTCACTGAGGCATGGACACAGACTGCAGTGAAGCCAATTACTGTTGTCCCAGGGCAAATAGGGAGTTGTTGGGACAGATTTGGTGATGCGGGGGCTGGTTCCATCTGCGGATGAGCTGCCTGGGACACCTCACAGCATGTGACGGCTGTGTCCTGGAGAGACCTGCCCTAGCACATCACCCTACCTGTTCTATCACCCCCCCTGAATGCTGCGATAAGGCTGATGCTCGCTGATCACTGCCTGAGCTGCACTTCATAATTAGTTGCAACAGGACCTACCAACACTCTTTGTGACCCAGACCTCGGTCAGGGACAGGTCATGTGTATCAGCCCTTGCTAATCCTCATTTTCTCCCCACCTTTTCCTCTTACCTGTGTCCATGTCTCCCTCTCTGAGGTGCTCAGCTGGGACACAATTGCTATATGACCAAGTCTGGCTTTTTGTGGTGTTTGGCAGAACACTAATATGTGTCCTGTGGGTCCAACCACAGTGTCCTGGACACCATAGAAATGCTGCTTGGAACAGGACAGGAAATCCATCCTGTTCCTTACCCATGCTTGCTTTGCCAGCATTGCCAAATGCTGACCACAAGCAGCATCTGCAGGGGCTGTCGGGGGTTTGCCTGCACAGCTCAGGTCCCCTGACCTCTCAGGTCCAAGGCTCAGCTCATGGGAGAGCACAGCAGGGCATTAACTAGAGGGACATCCCCAGGCAGGGGTGAGGGCACCTCGGAGCTGTGAAGGAGAGCCAGGCTGGTCTTTCCTGGAGCCAAAAGGACTGAAGACAATCAGTCCTCAGAGACCCAATTTTGCCCAAGTTGGAGGTTTCCTCATAAAATTCTAATGTCATTTTCTGTCTGGGAGATATAAGGTTTTGCTTCTCTCCTTTTCCTATATGTGAGCAGTTCTGTGGCACCCTCAAGCCCCGGCCTTTGCAGGGCTGCTCTGAGCACAGCTGGGTCAGCACAAAGCAGGGAAACTGGAGTCTAGGGGAGGGAGAAAGGTATGAATGCAAGGTGCTGCAGTCAGAGCTGCATGGGGAGATGGTTATCCTTCTGTACCAGCTTGTTATGTCATGGTTTTTGTCTAAAATTCCTAATTTTGTGGTTTCAGCTGAAAGTTCATCTCTAGAGGTGCTGCTTTTTGTGCCTGTGCCAGGTTTCATTGACAGCTTGTGTGATGGACTCTGTGCAGAGGGTGATGTGAGCACATGTGTGTGGTGCCTGGGGATGCTGTTGTGGTGAATGCATGGGCATCCCTTCCCATCACAGCTTCCCACCAAAGGATGGAATGTGCAGATATGAGAGGGACAGGGGGCGATGTTCTGATCCTTCTGCAATGGCCCAGAAGCTGAAGGGTGGCTAACATCCATGTGTGTATGGGTACTGATGGAGCAGCCCCGTCACTGTGTGGGAGTGTTGGCAGTGAGCCGATGTGGCAGGGCATTGGTATTGGCTAAGCAGCCTCAAAACCCAGGGACAGTCTTGCACAGCCCCACGCATTGGAGAGGGCATGTTGTGCTGATGTGGTGTGTGTGCTCAAGGAGATTTTGAAACACAGCAATGCGGAACCTTGCCTTGATCACAGGGGCTCAGCCAGGTTTAATTACAGTGTGCAGTGGGGGTGGGTTTAATCAGCTGGCATCTCGGGGATGCAGGATGTGTACAGCTACATCCTTGCACTGGGGTATGAGTGGGTCAGGGGCAGACATTCACATCCATTACCCTCTGGGGGTTTTATGTCATCTTTTGTGCCACTGAAAGCTGGGCTCCTAGCTGGACCTGTTTTCCCACCATGCCACTCATGGGGTAACTATGAGACAGAGGTTCTCATGAATGAGATCAGGGCTGCAAGGTGTTCAAGGCTGCCCTCCACAGCAGGTAACAGCATCAGCAGAGGCACTTCCAGTGTGCAGGAAACCCAGGCAAGTCTAAAGAAATGCTGATGGGAAACTTCCTGGAACTGCTTGGTGGATGGGAATAGGGAGCCATGAATTTCAGCATAATATGATTATAAGGCAGAACTTGTATGAAGTCCCACTTTTCTCATACTACAGTAGTCTATCTTGAGCTTTGCACTCACTGCCCATGCAACTCATCTTGGTACACATTGTTCTCAACCCAGCTTTAAGGTGCCCTCATAAGCTCTTACCAGGTCAAACAGACCGGTCTAGGAAGCCTGGGCCTCATCTGAGCCAGCTAACCCATCTGATACAGCACAACTCTTCTGGCCTGCTCCAGGTTTTAAAAACACTATTTCAAAGGTCTATTGAGACATATTTTTAACTATGTCTTTTATTCTGGCTTGGACAGACCTCTTCTGTCTGCCCAGAGCTTGCTGAAGGAGGGATGCTGAAAGGCTTGATGCAGTTGTGCCTCCTGCAGGTGACATGGGCTGGACAGCCTTAGGAAAAACATGGTTTCCAGAGCATATCATATGCCTGTTCACCCAGGTCTCATTTGACTCACAGTAATAAACACAAGTGTCACTGGTGAGGTCAGGAGAGAAACCTCTCAATTTGCTGTGCAGCTCAGGGGCACGTCACACTCTTTCCTGTCTAGTCAATTCTCTCCATGAGATGGATTTCCTCCTTCAGCGGGTGCAGGTAGGAGCGAGCTTCCCTCACCCTGGGCACCCACAGTAAAGCTGCATGATGGAGCTGATGTATGAGGCACTGTCACTGCTTGCTGCAGCCCCTTGGCAGGCTGCATGGCCTCCTGCCACCCAACCATGTGCTGTCCCAAGATGAGTGCCATCTATTGAGTTCTTGTCACTTCAAATGCTCCCATATTTCTCTGCTGGCCCTTGGCAGGTACAGAAACATTGACATCATGAGTCCCTGACAGCTATTGACAGCTGGCATTGAGCTGTGGAGCCCAGAGACACGATGGCATAATCCACCAGCCTCTTTCTATGTGTAACACCTGGCAGACACAGCTGGACTAATTTATACTGCCTTGTAAAATCCAGCATGGGAATGCTAACAGGGAGACCTGCTTCCTGCAGCTTTGGTCTCTCTCAACAGGAAGTGGTGTTGGCACCTGAGGCCATGGGACCAAAAGCCACAGAAGCTGAGGCCACAGGGAGGTGCTGAGAAGAACTAGAGCAAGTACCAGGAATGTGCAAGGATCAAGCACAGCTTCTACCTCACCTTGTTCACCTCTGAGACAGACAACAGGGAACATGTTGTGTGCCACTGGAGCTGCTAGTTGTCATAGAATAGTCAGGGCTGGAAAGGACCGTAAGGTCATGTGGTTCCAACCCCCTGCCATGGGCAGGAACACCTCACACTAGACCATGTCACCCAAGGCTCTGCCCAACCTGGCCTTGAACATCACCAGGGATGGAGCATTCATAACTTCTTTGGGCAACCTGTTTCTAAATTAGCCAGCAGGTGTCCTGTGCAGGTATTGTCCTTCCCACTCACACCACTGATACAAGACAGGAGTGGCTGACAAGCCAGAGGGTTGTGCTGCCATTCAGAGACAGGTTGGAGAAATGGTCTGACAGGGACCCCATGCAGTTCTACACAGGACAGTGCACAGTCCTACACCTGGGCAGGAACAAGCCCATACAGTAGGATATGCTGAGGGCCACCCACCTGGAAAGCAGCTTGGCAGCAAAAGGCCCAGGGGATGCTGGTGTACACCAAGTTGAACATGAGCCAGAAACATGCTTTTGCAGCAAAGGTGGTGAATGCCCTGGGGTACGTTAGGGGGCTCTGCCTGGAGTACTGCTTCCAGTTCTGCACTGCCCAGTACGAGACATAAGCATATTGGAGAGAGACCGGCGGAGGGACACTCACGGTGAAGGGACTGGAGCATCTCTCCTGTGAGGAAATGGTGAGCGAGCTGGGACTGCCCAGCCCGCAGGAGGCTCAGGGTGGTCTCGGGCAGGCCAGCGCTGGCTCCCTGCCCCGGGCATGAGGCATTTTAATTGCCAAGAACTAACGAGTGACAGCCCCAAGCCCCGGGCTGGCGCAGCCGGGCGCTGCGCGGGGCTGCGGAGCCACGCGGTGGTGCTGCGCCCCTGCGGAGCGGGGCGGCCTCGGCGGGGATAGTCCGGGAGCGGCGGCTGCGCAGGGGGCCTGCGCGGGGTCACCCAGCCTCGGCGCCGAGCATCCCAACGGGAGCTGTCCTGGAGCGCTGCGTCTTTGCCTCCCTCGGTCCTGCCCAGCTCGGCAGCCCCTGACATCGCACCGAATGGCACCCCGTGCCCAGCGTCTAGGTCAGCCCGGGTCTTGAGCCTCCCCCTATGGCCTGACTTGACATGCCTTGTGACAAAGGTGCTCACAATATGCTTCCCAGTCCTTCTGGGGGCCCAGATCAGCACACGGAGGTGGAAGGTGCTTTCAGACCTCCTTTCAGGGGCCTGGGGGGACAGGTTTTTTGCATCCACAGCTCCTGGCACAGAGATGCTCTGCAGGTCTGTTAGATTCTTTTTGCCCCCAGCCCCGGTGATGCTCTCAATTGTGGCTCTTGAAGAGCACCATCTACCTGCTTCCTGGGACAGGCCTGGCTCTGCACTAAACCAGCTTCACAGAATGGGGTCAGGCATGGGAACACTGGCACCTCCTACTCAGGCTAAGAGCTGAGCCATCCTTCATCAAGACAGAAAAGCCAGAGCCACACTTGATTGCTTCACTGTCCTCTGTCTGTGGGTTTGTCTTGTTTTTTTTTTCTTGAAGGGGGAATGCTGAGAGTCAGAGATGACCACAGTGTTCCCAAAGTGCCTGCCACTGTCTCCTCTTGCCCCCAAAGGACAGCCTTAAATTTGTCTTTAACCCAAGCTAAATACCACCAGAAAGGCTTTCTTCCCCTTATTAAAAAAAAAAAAAAAAAAAAAAAAAAAAAAAAAAAAAAAACTCATTCCTTTTTTTTTTTTTTTTTTTTTT